>CAUYQU010013119.1:0-46912 GCA_963574635.1 Cheracebus regulus | reverse complement strand
GATCCCATAGAAATACAAACTACAATCAGAGGATATTATAAATACCTCCATGAAAATAAACTAGAAAATCTAGAAGAAATGGATAAATTCCTGGACACATATACCCTCCCAAGACTACACTCAGGAAGAAGTCGAATCCCTGAATAGACCAATAACAACTTCTGAAATTGAGGCAGTGATTAATAGCCTACCAACCAAAAAAGTCCCCAAACCAGATGGATTCACAGCTGAATTCTACCAGAGGTACAAAGAGGAACTGGTACCATTCCTTCCGAAACTATTCCGAACAATAAAAACCGAGGCACTCCTCCCTAATTCATTTTATGAAACCAGCATTATCCTGATACCAAAACCTGACAGAGACACAAGAAAAAAATAAAATTGTAGACCAATGTCACTGATAAACATCAATGCAAAAATTCTCAATAAAATACTGGCAAACTGAATTCAACAGCACATCAAAATGCTTATCCACCATGATCAAATTGGCTTCATCCCTGGGATACAAGGCTGGTTCAACATATGCAAATCAATAAATATAATCCATCATATAAACAGAACGAATAACAAAACCACATGATTATCTCAGTAGATGCAGAAAAAGCCTTCTATAATATTCAACACACCTTCATGCTAAAAACTCTCAATAAACTAGGTATTGATGGAACATATCTCAAAACAATAAGAGCTATTTATGACAAACCTAAAGCCAATATCATATCTGAATGAGGAAAAGCCAGAAGCATTCCCTTTGAAAACCGGCATAGAGCAAGGATGCCCTCTCTCACCACTCCTATTTAACATAATATTGGAAGTTCTGGCCAGAGAAATCAGGCAAGAGAAAGAAACTGTACTACAAGTCTACAGTAACTAAAACAGCATGGTACTGGTATGAAAACAGATATATAGAACAGAACAGAGGCCTCAGAAATAACACCACACATCTACAACCATCTGATCTTTGACTATATATATATATATATATATATATATATAGTTGTTGTTGTTGTTGTTGTTGACACAGAGTCTCACTCTGTCACCCAGGCTGGAGAACAACGGCAGGCTCTCTGCTCACTGCAACCTCCACCTCCTGTGTTCAAGCAATTTTCCTGCCTCAGCCTCCCAAGTAACTGGGATTACAGGTGCACTCCACCACACCTGGCTAATTTTTGTATTTTTAAGTAGAGATGGGGTTTTACCGTGTTGGTCAGGCTGGTCTCGAACCCCTGACCTCATGATCCTCCCACCTCAGCCTCCCAAAGTGCTGGGATTACAGGCGTGAGCCACCACACCCAGCTTGTTTGCATATATTTATATCATCTATTTCCCTTTCCTAGAATGTAAGCTCCATGAGAGCAGGGACTTTATCTGTCTTGTTTGCCACATTATCCCCAGAACCTCAACTGTATCTGGAATATAACAAGTATTAAATAAATATTATTTAGTCGATTAATCAGTTGATACATCTGATAGAATACAATGGACTAAGAAAGCATGTTTATTGGTCAAGAGCAAGGTCTGTTGAGTCAAACAGACTTGAGTTACATTCCTGTATTTGCCACTCACAAGTTGTGTGACCTTCAGCACATCACCTAACAATTTTCTATCTCAATTCCCGTACTGCAGTTAGTTGACTTGCAGATTTAAGTTGATCTTGACATAAATCAGAGAGAAAGAGAGAGAACTTGGCACACGTAAGTGTCCAATACATAGTCATTATCTTTATAATTCAAACAATGGTTCTGATCTGTATGTAAGACTAAGCTCAGCAGCTCAGCCTTGCGCTGGGACCCATTTCCAATGAAGATATCTGCAGGGGAGGAGTGTGTGCGTCACTTACCAGGAGGCTTCACTTCTTCCCCACCCACCTGAGGCCTTGTTTGGCCAAACTTACCCATGGAGGAAAAGAAAGAGGGGGTTACCAAAGCAGAGATCCACATTGCCAGGAACCCATTTCCAGTCACTACCCAGCTCCTGGCCGCTGCCCTCAGGCTGAACTGCTGAGCACTCTCCTGAGTTTGTGCTGACCCCTCTGTACTATTTCACTCTGTCCCCCCTGAAACGGAAAGGGAGGCCTTGCCCTTCAGAGTTTCCCAGTACCATCTGATGCTGAGGCGGTAACTAACCCCAAATAGGGGCGTTACTGAGAAAACCAACCTTATGCACACAGTCTAACTGATTGAACTCAACCACTACCAGGCCACAATCTGATTAAACAAGTCAAGTTGGTTGAGTAGGGGTTAAATTTTTTCACTTACCTCAGATGAGTTGAAGATTTTCACAGTAAACAACAGTACATACAAACATTTATAGTAGTTAGAACTTGTTTATTATTTATTTGTCCATCTACCACCACATTTATTTAGTTTAGTGCAAAGCACCATGCGTGGATCTGGCGAGATTCACAGATGGAAGAACTGATTTAAGAAAATTGTGGCAGAGTACAGTGGAATCTGGGAGGGAGCGCCTAACTCAGGTATTCATTTACAAAAAATCTTTGAAATGCATCTTGAAGAATAAATGACTCCTTTCTTCAACTCATATTTATCAAGTTTTTACTACATGTTAAGGAAAGTACTAGGGAATAGAGAAAAAACAGTGAATTGAGGTCAGGTGCAGTAGCTCATGCCTGCAATCCCAGCTCTTTGAGAGGCTGAGGTGGGAGGATTGCTTGAGCCCAGGAGTTCAAGACCAACCTGGGCAACATGGCAAGACACCATCTTTACAAAAAACAAAAAATTAACCAGGTGTGGTGGCCCATACCTGTAATCCCAGCTACACGGGTGGCTGAGGCGAGAGGATCACTTGAGCCCAGGAAGTTGAGGCTGCAGTGAGCCATGTTCATGCCACTGCACACCGTCCTGAACAAGAGAGTAAGACTGTCTCAAAACAACAAAAACAGGCCGAGCACAGTGGCTCATGCCTGTAATCCCAGCACATTGGGAGACCAAGGTGAGTAGATCACTTGAGCGCAGTTCAAGACTAACCTGGGCAACACGGCAAAACCCAGTTTCTACAAAAAATGGTGGTATACACCTGGGCATGGTGGTGTACACCTGGGCGCAGTGGTGGGCATGGTGGTGTGGGCCCAAATCCCAGCTGCTTGGGAGGCTGAAGTGGGAGGATAGCTTGAGCCTGGAAAACTGAGGCTGCAGTGAGTTGTGATTGCACCACTGCACTCCAGCCTGGATGACAGAGACCCTATTTCAAAACAAAAACAAAAACGGTGAAAGAAACAAATTCCTCAAATTGCTCCCTGTTTTGTGGAAAATAAAAGGGTAGGTGGGAAGTCTCTAAGAACAGGTGGGCGCAGGATTTAAGAAAAGAGAAGTTCATGGCTTAGTATTTTAGTATGGCTAGAATGCATGAAATGTGGACATGAAGGGAACTAGGAGGGAGTTCATGGGAGACAAACCTGAAGAGCTGTGTTTGGTCCAGATGTGAAGAGCCAGGTGTCAAGCTAAAGAGTTTCAACAGGATTCTGTAAGCAGCATCAGCTGTAGAGGGGGTGTGTAGGGGAATTATATTATCAGATCTCTGTCTACACAGATTCCACAGGCACTTATGTTGTACAGTGAGAGAGTGAAAGCAAGAAAAGTTTTACAGTTTTCCAGACAAGAAATAACTGGGCCCTGAACCAATATATAGGCAAGTAGAAATAGAGGGATGGGAAGGAGTCAAGGCGTAGATCAGAAGGAAAGCTATAAAACACTGGGAGATATGACCTACTCGAAAAAGAGTTTAGAGTCCTTTTAAGTCACCTACTCCACTCCTGTTTCACAGGTAAGAAAACTTCCTTCCAGAGGGGTCAAGTTATTTGTTCAAAATCACACAAAGCTGGCAGCTTTTCCCAGTCTGGTCATTTTGGTTGTTGTCATATATATTAGTTTGTTAGGGCTGCTGTAACAAAGTACCAGAAATTGGGTGGCTTAAAACCATAGAAATTCATTGTCTCCTGCCTCTGGAGAAGACCAAAATCAAGGCATCAGCCTGGCCAGACTCCCTCTGAAACCTCTAGGGAACGCGGCCTTGCCTCTTCCTGGCTTCTGGTGGTTTTCCAACAATCTTCGGGGTTTCTTGGCTGATAGCTGCATCAGTCCAATCCTCTGTGTTCACACGGCTTTCTTCCTGTGTGCACCTGCCTTCACACTGTCATCTTCTTCTTCTTTTTTTTTTTTTTTGAGACCAAGTTTCACTCTTGTTGCCCAAGCTGGAGTGCAATGGCTCCATCTCGGTTCACCGCAACCTCCACCTCCCAGGTTCAAGTGATCCTCCTGCTCAGCCTCCTGAGTAGCTGGGATTTCAGGCATGCACCACCACGCCCAGCTAATTTTATATTTTCAGTAGAGATGGGGTTTCTCCATGTTGGTCAGGCTGGTCTCAAACTCCCAACCTCAGGTGATCTGCCCACCTTGGCCTACCAAAGTGCTGGGATTACAGGCATGAGCCACTGCTCCTGGCTGTCATCTTCTCCATCTTCTCATAAGGACACCTGTCATGTTGAACAAGGAGCCCACCCTACTCCTGTATACCTCATCTTAGCTAATTATATTCCCAAATAATGTCACCTTTCCAAGTAAGAAATTTATTTAACCCATGATACCATGTCAAATTGTTCTGACAGAAAAGAAAATGACACTCTTGGAATGAATTGGCTTTCTTTTGCCTAAAATAGGTAAAGATCTCTTAGAGCCCATATACAGAGATTCAATTACTCAAAAATAGGCAGGTCTTGCGCTCTTGGTTAAAGGTACTCATTTTTAACTTCTCCATTTGGACGTGAAGTGATTAGAATAATGGAGGTACTGTCTGGAGATCTCAACTTTCTGTTTCATTGTTTCTGCATTCGGTATCTCCATCCTGATGTCCTAATATCATCTTTCACAAGTCCCTGAGGTTACCCAGAGGCTGTCAGTTTATCTCTCTGTACAGTGGGACGAAAGAGACCTTCTCTGTGTTGCAGTAAGCTAATCCTTGAGTGGACAGCGAATCTACGAAGTTATATCTTAGTCAGCAAATGCATTTCTCAGGAGAAAGGACCGGTGGCAATAGCAGAATGTTGCCATTTCTGTAGTCTTCTTGACTACTGACTAATGAGGAACCAGAGTCCAAAATAGCTCATTTGCCCTCACCCAGGAAATGCATCTCCTACCCAACTTCCTCCAGAAGTCTCTGGGTTCTACAGCTGCTATAACCTCATACCTTCCCGGGGCTTTCACCTCTGCACAGATGCCTAGTATGCTCTGCTCTGTCTAGAGCTTTTCTAAACTTCTCTAGTCACCAGAAGCACCCCTTGAGGGATGTTCAGATGAGGAAGGGGAATGGAGATAACAGCATCGGTTCAGATACTTCACATTTACATCCTTCTTGTAAAGAGTGCCAGAGTCTTATAGAATCACTTGAGGGCCCATTGCATTAATCCCAAGACTCCCAAACAAACGAAAGTTAGATCACACTAAAGGCACCTTCATTTAGAGTTTGTGGTCAATCAAACAGAGCCTAAACTGAAATTTAATTTCGCCCTAGCAGTGAGAATTTGCTAAGCAAATTAATGCTAGACGGCAAACAAGGCTTCTTGAGTCTGCCTAAGAGCCTTTAAAGGACAACTTGCTTTCAAGGCCTGGAAGCAGTCTTTTTACATGCTAATTACAAATCCTACAGTATTTGTGAAAGCAGGTTCCTCTGAGATTTCTATTAGCCAACAAGTTGTTTATTTCCAGTTTAAAGGGGGTGCAGGGTCTATGAATTATTGAGTAGCTACTATGTGTTTTGCCTGTGCTTGGTGGTGAGAGATTGTCTTCACAACCGTCCTTGGAGCTAAGCATTGCCCCAGTTTGCACCTGTGGGATACAGAAGTGGCTGGCAGCACAGAGCTGGTAAGGGATGGAGTGGGGATTCAAATGTTAGAGAGCCTAAACTCTGGAACCTGTGCACTCTCCTCCAGCCTATTACCAACCTTTGAATGTAATGTCTGCTTTTCTCAAAGGAATATTCTCAAATTCAGCCTTCTTAATATTTAAGAATAGCCAGTTCCTAATTAGTTCAAATTAGCTAGCTTTGTAAAACGCTTTTTCACTCCAGTAATGAGGAAAACGAGGCATTCAGCCAAGAAGCAAACTGTGGAAGGATAGGTTGCAGCAGGTCTGGGCTAATCAATGGCAGTCCATGGTGCTTCCTGAGACCCACCAAGGACTCTGAAAGAAGACAAGATGAAAAATCACTCCCTCTCTTAGACATATAGTTTCTTTTGGAAAGATGTGTCTTCACCACTCACAGGAAAGACTGCTTTCTAGCCTTAGCACAGAAATTGTCCTCAGATGATACCAGTGAGAAATGGCCTGAGAGGTCTAATCAAGCTGGGATGTGTAAAAGGTGATGCCGGTACGTAGGTTTAACCCTTTGATTGCACCCTTTTCCAATACAGCTGTCACTGCCTTCTAAGATCAGAAAAACCGACAAAATATTGGGAAATAGCTTCATGTTTTCAGAAATGCTACAAAGCCCCTTCCCCACCCCCACCCATGAGACAATATCTACAAGTCACATCATATCTTTCCAGCTTAGACTTATTTTTAAAGCACACACAAAACACATTTTAGTGTAATTGGAGAATTAGCGCTTTTGCCCCAGAAATGAAACGGCTGTTGATTTCCAGGCTGCTTGTCATTAAAGAGAAGACTTGAAACATCAGAGGCAAGTTCATGTAGCTCATGTGCCAAGAGCTGCCCAGCAGCACAATGCATGAAACAAAAGAGGTTTCAAACAATTATAAGGCACAACATATAAATCAAGACTTCAGAATATTTATTAATGCTGAATTTTTGATTGCAAAAAAAATACTTTCACAAAAACAAATATGACTCTTATGAGATTGGCTGCTTGGATGCAGATCATCTTAACTGCTTGCACACTCCTTGGTATCTTTTTCAGCTAAAGAGCCATTCAGGCTCAGCTTCAAGTGCAGAGGAAGTGCAAATAACCCCTGCACTTCAGAGCACAGCTTGCTTTGCTAAGAGACAGTTGAGCAAAATCCCAGCACACTCTGATTCATTCTGCCTGCTGATTGGTCGTTCTCCTTGGCCGCTGACATCATCCTGTTGCTGGGTGGAAAACTTATGCAGCACAGCCCTCATACAGACTTCAGGTTCTTGTGAAGGAGGTGTTGTTGTACTCAACCCTGAAATCAGATTGTAGCTCAAATGGAATTGGAAGATATGTTTTTTTGCGCGATCACTTCAGTCATCTTATGCCTCTTACATTATAGCGCCCTCCCAACCCCCATGCCGTAATCTAGCAAATGCTTTTGTGTGGCAGTTTCTCTTCCAAGCCACCCAACCCCCAACAGCCTCTAGAATACAAGAGAATAAGAAAAAAACCTTATCGTTTGCCTTTGACTATAGATGGAAGATGTCTTACACGTCTCCTAGATGGGGCTGGCTTTCTGAGTAGCTCATTTGCCTTTACCATCAGAATTAAACTATGCCTTCACTTGCTACGAGGAATTGTGAAGTCATATTTAGGACTTTCTATAAAAGATGCCTTTTTACCTCTCATTTATTTTCCCAGCATTCTGTAAGCCTTAGGTAAACTGGGGACGTGATGGCAAAGGCCAACTTGTCTGTTGCCCTTTACAGTGTGCAAATAACTTTTTTATATACAATGCCTCGTACGTTCTTCACAGCAGTCCTATGAATTAGCTACTATTACTTTCCCTACTCTATAGATAAGAAAACAACCCCCCAAATAGTAAATCCTTTGCCAGCTACATAGCTTGCGCATGACAAAGCTGGGACTCAAACCCATGTTTTCTAATCCTAGTTTCTGAACTCCTTTCACTCAGACATAGGATCTTTCAACCTTGGGAGCCTAAGCGATTTGCAAGAGCCAGTCCAAATTAAACAGTGCCAGAACCCAGCAATTCTTGTTCTTCACACGAGGCCTTTTCTTCCAAACCTCTTGGTAGCTCTCAAGGCAACATTGGATATGCACTTAGATACACATTTATTTTAGAAATCTTTAGGCTTTCACAAGCTTTTACTGATTAAGTGCAGCTTTGAGGGAAAAAAATAGAAGCCTAATAATTCAGATGCACATTTGCATTTATTACATAAGGCTTCTGTGAGGGATAAGATTATCCAGTTGCAGGCTTATTTTAAGTTTTAATGGAATGAATTTGACAGAGCAGAAATAGCAAGCTTAGTAACCAGCTCAGTAACTTAGATGTCAGAGACATTTCCATGGTGGATAGCGGGGCTCCTCAACTCTCGGGAGACACTGGATTTCTCTTGTTTATCTCTGGCTAGGATGATTAACCACCCTTTGGCTTGGCTTTCATCTTTCCTGGCACAGCTTTGTCTTTCATCTCATTCATTGCTCCAAAACCTTCTTCTCTTTAACTTTTAATACACACACAGAATATTTCAGCTTCCCTAAGTTATTTTTACATAAACAGAGCAGGAAAACATGGATATACTTCACGGAGCCTGCCACATCTGGTTTGCTCAGGTGAAAACCCTACTCCCTTACCCGTTTTTATTTTTAAATGAGACAATGAATCCTTCAAAAAAAGGCTTAAGAGACTAAAATGTTGGAGGAAAGGAATGAAAGAGTAGGGGAGAAAGATTACTCAGACATAGAGGTGAATATTTTTATTTTCTATCTTGATCTTTATGACTGCAGCCCCAAAACACATAGTGTTGTGACTTATATTTCACCCTGTACATAGCTGATTCCATGCACTTTGCATTCTTCTCTCATTTTCCAGTTGCCTTTTTGGGTGGTGGGGGGACATTGTGGGGCTGTGTCCCCTGGACAGGTCTCCTGCTTTCTGTGTATGACTTAGGCATATGTAGCTCACTCTCAATTTCAGCAAAACGTTTTCTCTGAAAGTGACTTCATTTCACACCACTCAGATCTTCACATTTTCACTGCCTGTGGAAATATAAACTTACTGATTTTTGTCTTTCTGTGTTATTTGCAGGTAATAAACAGTTTGTTGTGCAGAAAAACAGAATCTTTGTCTCATCAACTCCCCAGAGTGAACCTGGCCAGTTCCCACATCCAGCTCTCTCCCTCCCTGTTCATTGGACGTACCACACCTTTGTTCCTGCTGTCTCTTTTGCCTAAAGTGTGTCTTAAAATATGGCACAGGAAATGCTGAACAAAAACAACAATCAAATCCTATGGTCACATTGTTAGTGGCAGTTAAAACTGAAATTAGACCCCAACCTCACATGATTATTAAACAAACATTTTAACGATGAAGAAAGACATTAATGAGATTTAAAAAAAAATGTGTGCACCATCCCATTCCAAAACTCCAGACAGGCACAGTGGTTCATACCTGTAATCCTAGCACTTTGGGAGGCCAAGGTGGGCAGATCATTTGAGGTCAGGAGTTCAAGACCAGCCTGGCCAACATGGTGAAACCCTGTCTCTACTAAAAATATAAAGAAATTAGCCAGGAGTGGTGGGAGGAGCCTGTACTTCCAGCTACTTAGGAGACTAAGGCTCGAATTCTCAAGACTTGAACTCCAGAAGGTGAAGGTTGTGGTGAGCCAAGATGACACCACTGCTCTCCAGCCTGGGTGACAGAGCAAGACTCTGACTCAGAAACAAACAAATAAACAAAAAACCAAAATTCCGGACATGAAAGTCCCTCCTGGGAGTCTGGGACTTGGAATCAACCCACTCAGCCCCACTCCCACTTCATCAATTTCCCTTACCTGTTTTTTACTCTGGGAGATTCATTTTGCCCAGAAAGTAAGAGCAAATCAGGTCCACAACTTGACATTATGTTCTAAGCTAGATGATCTCTAAGGACACTTCCAGCATGGCATTCTATGCTTTTAAGCCCTTTGCAAAATTGCGTGCTGAGTTAAGAGTTCAGGCTCTGGAATCAGGTCCCATTCAAGCCTCAGCTCTGCAACACACCAGCAGACTACAGGGAGAGAGAGAGAGAGACCAAGATAAGAGTGGGGATAATTTAACCTCCTTCTATTTCTTTTCGTTTTATTTATTTATTTCTTTTTTTTTTTTAATAAATCAAGTAGAGTAACGTACCTGCGTCTTATATATGAAGATTAAATAGGATAATATCTATGAAATCTCTAACACAGAACTCTGGATGTGGGATGTTCAAAAATCCCAGTAAATGTTGCCAAGTATTTTTGCCAAACTGATAGAAACTCAGATACCTTAAGAAAAAAAAAAGATGGAGAGGAATTACTGAAAGCAAATTTCAAAAATGAGTATCTGCAGTACTCATAGTTTAGGTAATCAAAGAAAAAGGCAAAACACGTGGGGACAGAATGAAACACTATAAATATCTCAAGATAGTTTACATCAAAAGAAGATTTTTTTCTTATTTCTGTTTCAATGAGCTTTCCCGAATTAAACTGTAGTTTTTATTTATATTTAGTATAACTGTTAACCAGAGTTCTATTGTCAAATTCCAGGCTCTTTCTACATGTCCTGCCCATGAAATTGGAGATCAGTGATAAGGGGGTTATGCGTCTCTTTTCTCCTGATTTCACTGCATCATATGTAGAGTCTCTGAGATGATCGGAAGACACTAATAACTCCTATGATCAGGAAGTGCTCCAAAGACCAAAGTGTATGATTCTGTGGAGCAACACCAACCAATGCGTAAATATGGGACCCAGTTCCTAACCACATAGAGCTAAACTGGCTGCAGACCTGGGAACTGTCAAAAGGGCTAAATTTTATATTTTAGCATTCAAAATTTATCAAATAGCCTGGGTGTTTGGAAAGTCCATAGAAATCATGCAGGTTAGGTCACCGAACATTGTTTATTGAGTGTCAGTCACATGCAATACACTGTGCTCTATGTTGAGACTATGGTGATGAATAAAATGGCAGCCCCATACTGATAGATACATAACAATATTAAAATGTGATGTCACAAGTAGTGTAGCAAAGGTGTTCACAGGTGCTGTGGGTGCCCATAAATAGGGCACTTATTTCTAGCTATAAAATAGAGAGAGGCTTCCCAGGTAAAAACATTGTATGGTACCCTACAAGTACTGACCAATCAGTTAAGAACCACCTGGAAAGAAATCTCTACTGGTGCCATGCTAAAGGGCTTAAGGACCCTCTGAGACCGGTCACCAATTTTTTTTTTTTTGAGACAGTCTCACTTTGGTGCCCAGGCTTGAGTGCAGTGGCATGATCTTGGCTCACTGCAACCTCTGCCTCCTGGGTTCAAGCGATTCTCCTGCTTCCAACTCCTGAGTAGCTGGGATTACAGGCACACACCACCATGCCCAGCTAATTTTTGTGTTTTTAGTAGAGACGGGGTTTCACCATGTTGACCAGGCTGGTCTTGGACTCCTGACGTCAAGTGATCTGCCTGCCTTGGCCTCCCAAAGTGCTAGATCCATTTTTTAAATAAGATCTTGAGTTAACAAAAAGAAGACATGTTCATCAGATCTGCATGTAGCATAAAGTTGGAAGAGAGAACTAGTAGCAAGATGCAAAAAGATACAGCAGGCTGGGAGGATGGCCTGAAACCAAGAAAAATGTAAGAATTTGTATTAAAAAAAAATCAAGTATATAAGAACAGGAGGTGAAAAAAACTGGTTCAGATGCACTCCATGTGAGAAGACACAGGGAATGGTTAACTGGAAGTTCTTGATTTGACTATTAGCTTCTTTAATGAAGCAAAATGTCGTTTCTAAACTGCCATATCCTTAAGAGCAGGGGTCGCATCTTAGATATTTTAATATATCTTCTTTGTCTAGCATTTGGCCTAAAACAGAGTATGTGCTCAATATATCTTTCTGAAACAGAGTCAAAACTAAGAATGCCCTAAGGAACAGGCTCCACTAGTGAATGGGCTGTGGTCAGAATCACGAGAGAAGGCTGTTTCAGTTTTTCTCTCATGTACAATCACAGACACTGTTCTGGGCTTTCTCCTCCCATTTTCTTCTTAAGATAAAAATCAAAATCTTTTGCACAATTTAGAAGGTGGGACTTCTTCCCCATTTGATCTCAAGCCCCACTTCCCACTGCTCTCTTCCTGGCTCACCTACTGCTCCCACTCTTTCAATTCCTTCCAGTCTGCACAAGTGCCAGTCTCTTTTCATGGAGCACTCCTCGCAGCCTCTCACACTCACACACGTGCACATGCACTTTCCACCTGTTTAACCTGCTTCACTGCTGCTTGTCTTTTTAACCTCCCCTGAACCCACAGCCCAGGCTGAGACCCTCTTCTTACACACTCTCCCACTTCCCCAGCACTAATCACATTCATTATTCAATGCAAGCCATTATTCAGGGTTAATTATTGTTTCAAACCTGCCTTCCTGCTGGTGTGTAACCTCCAGGAAGGCAGGAACTTCAGCTGTCTTGCGTCTTCACCATTATATGCCAAGCACCTGGGTCAGTGTTTCTCACACTTTAATGTACCTGTGAATAATCTGGGGATCTTTTTAACCTGCAGCTTCTGATTCACTATGTCTGGGGTGGACCCTGAGGTCTTGCAAGCTTCCAGGTGCTTCGGATGATACTGGTCACCTGACCCACTTTGAGCAGCAAAGGCCTGTTGCACAGCCTGGCCTCTCATCTTCACTGCCTTTAAACCATCCCTGGCTTTCCATCCTCACAGCTATTGCCATAATGGCATTTCTTGGTACCTCTCATCCAGGTAATCTAGTCTCCCAGCTGGATTTTCTGCTTCAGTTTCTTAGAGGTCCAGCTCATGGGTCGCATACTTTCAAAGTATCATACTAAAATATAAACTTGATCATGTTGTCTCCCTTCTTTAAAAACTTTAGATGCACCCTGTCAACTTGTAGAAAAAAAAATCCAAGGTCATCAAGGCATTGGCATGGCATTCAAGGCTCTATCATGAGCTTATCCCCAAATATCCAATTCTACCTCTTTTATACCCTTATCTCACTTCTCACATTTCTGCCTTATCAAAGCCTTTGCAATTCCTTGTACTCACTAGGCTGATCCATTCCTCCTATCTCTATTCAGGCCACTGACTCTCCCTGGGATACCTTCTCCCACTTCCATCCACCTGTCAAAGGTCTACGTTCCTCTCCTGACTTCCCTCCTTTGTGAGAGAAGCTTTTTAGGGATTTCCCTCTCCAAGAAGAGTTGGCTGCTTTCTCATTTAGGTTCTGTTATAGCTGCCTGTCCTTGGCCAGCCTATTTACATGGCAGCCTCCTCCTTTTGGGCAGTGAGTCCTTCGATCACAAAACTGTATCTCGTTCATCCTTGCTATCTTCATGCCTCGCACATGGTTAGGACTTAAGAAATGTGTAACACAAATTAATGCTATCATTCTCTGTTCCATATTTTTTAGAAGGATGATTTGACACAGGGGAGTCCTTCTAAGGAAAGAGCAGCAGTATTGGTCCAGAATATCTGTGACATGAGAAATGGTTTAAAGAATGGTCTAAACATACAGCCTGGAGAAGAAAATGTGTCTGCACATAGTAGATACCCAGTAAATATTTACTGAATGAAAGAATGAGTAAAACGAGACCTAAGTTCTCTCTTCACGTGGAGTTGTCAGATGGAAGAGAGATTACACGAATTTGAGTTTTCTGTAGCTTCAGAAGCTGGAACATTATATCTAGGTCAGCAGATTTTAGTCCAATAATACAACACATTTCCTGATAACACCAAGACCTAACAAACTTCACTTCCACTAAGAGCCATCTAAATGAGTTCTTTATTTTAAAAATATAAAAACTAAGTAACATAACATAGTCTCAGTACTAGTGTTATTTTTGTGGCAAATGACAGAAAAAATAAAGTTGTGGGTGATTTAAAGCCTCTAATGGTGTCATCAGGACCCTCTGTCTCTTTCTCTTTCTCCCCACTCCCACCTTTCCCTGTGTGGCTTCAGTGTAGGAGCCCCGCAGGTCCAGCACATTTCTTCCCAAAGCAAAGGACAGCTTCCCACTCAGGGGCTCCTCTGACAAGACCAGCTGAGTGTATGGATGAACAAAGCCTCATGACCGCGGCGGGGGCTGTTCCCTGGAGGAACAGAGGATCACATGCTAATGCTAGACCCGCTTCATCTGGGGGAGGAGACTCCTAGAACAAGGACAGGGCTGAGTGCAAAGGAGTGGGCAATTTCGCAGACCCAAGCTGGCTAAGAGTTACACAAAGAATGACAAAAGTAGCAGTTACCTACTGCAGCCTGAACACTAATTCCTATCCTGAAACTTACAACTACATTCAACATCACATTTACACATAATACATGATAAAAATTCAGTTTACAACCATTGGTTATTAAAAACTCTTGAGTAATGCAACTCATATTTGATTAACCTGATAAAAATTCACTATTCCTGTGACATAGACCAGATGACTTTTTTTCATGGACTTTCTTTATTCATTTTCTTCCAAAACATTATTGTACTGAGGATATAATGATGAGAAAAACTGTCCTCAGGAAGCATATAATCTCGTAGAGAAGGCAGCCAAGCAAAAAAACAATTGCAAAGAAGGTGAGAAGTATTGCAAGAAAATAACCTGTATCCATATTATTGTATCAAGATGTAAAATGATAAAGTGTAAGAGTTTAATCAAGCTCCTTCATGACTAAATATCAGTTTTCCATGTTAACTTGATGAAGATGGCAGAAAGGTTATTTTTGCTGAAGTAATTTCAGGGTTTTTTTTCCTGGCATATCTGAAGAAAAGGCATCTACTTGCTTGGAGTATCCAGTTTCAAACTCAGCAAAGACACCACTGTAACACGGCAGACACTGAAATCGGCACCTTCAGAGGCACAGAAAACATAACAGATTAGCTCAGGTCAAACAAGAGGCTTCTGTCAGTGGCTGGGGTTGTAAAGAACAAAAAGGGAGAAAAGTGAGGATATTGCCAATGTCTCGAATCCCACACCCCCTCCATCCCTTATGTCATCCATAGTTCTCATGAGGGTCCTGAGTTTCACTTATTTTTCTCAGATTGATGCTTTCCGCTTTCTCTCCCAGGGTGTCTGACCTCTCTGGCGTCACCTGTGCTGTGGATATTCTTTTTTCTATCTGCAGTGACATGGCATATGACTCAACCTTCAGAATTTGAAGTTAATGAAAGGTTTGGATGATCCTCACTCTTTTCCTGGGCAGAGAATAGCAATGCTTTATCTTACTTGCTGCTCCAGTCTCCATCATATATTTCAAGTTATTTTGCTCCTGAATAATGGCAGTGGTAGTTGAATTACAAAGTTCACTGGAACTCTGATCTCAGCTTTTCACCTATTTTTAAAAATGTTTCCTGTTGCTTGTCAAATCTCAGTTGGTATTGTTAAGTAGCACACTGTATTTACAGTGAGTTAAGGAACATCAAGAAAACTGCTCTGGATTACTTTGTCAACTCTTTTACAAAAGCACAGATGTACTACCCTCAGGTGACCTAGGAGGCAATGGGTTCCATTGTCATTGTTGGCCCACATTGTGTACCCAGCTGGACTGACATTTTAATTTCTGCCTCTTTTGTGCCTTCCATTATTCTGGGGACCAAGGTATAAACGTGTCTAGAATCACAATTTGTGGAAGGTTAGTAAAATTTTGAAATAGGGCCAGGACCATTCAGTACTTGGGATGGATTTCTTAGAGTTTCTCCAAATGCATGGGTTGTCCATTTGTGCCATGTGGCCAGACTTGAGTCTAGAATAGACAGTTAAGACAAAATTATGCTTACTGCAGGCTAGTTTTACAATGGAAAAAAACTGAAGGGAGCAGTCTGGAGAGGGTTGCCTCTGTGCTTTAGAAGGCTTCTTCCATAGGGGAATGCCGCTTGAACGTAGGAAGGCTTTAGGATCCTTAGGAGGCCGCTACTATATAAAGGATGATTTAAATGGAAAATGATGGCTAAGACTGAAGAGCCTCTGGTTCTTGGCAAATGTTTTGTCTACTCAAAAGGAAGACAGTTCTATGTAATATATAAAAGCAGGGCATTTTGATTCAGCCTGAGTTGGTATCCCAGCACCACCATGTAACAGCCGTATGAATCTGAGAATGTTAACTTACTTCTTAGAAAAGCAGTGGTATTATGAAGTTACAGTTAAATGACTTATTACATATAAAGTTTAGCATGATACCTGACACATTCAAAGTGATCTGCTAAATCTTAGAAAGAGACAACTTAAAATATTATACTCTAAGGTTTTTGGGGTCCACTTTGGGAATTTGATGAAAACTGCAGATTCTTACTCCTCAGGAAAAATATATATACAAAATTTTTGCACAGTTTTAGGAAATTCAAAGATCCAAAGCAGTACAGTGTTTTAGATTCAGATCCTTTGTTCTAGGCTTAGACCCATTCCCAAGAGAAAGAATAAAGTTCTCAGTTTAATTTATATTTTATATATTTTTGATCATTTACAATCATAATCTCCCTTTTAAATTTAGAAGGGTCTTATCTAGTCTAAATCCCTTATTTTATTTATTTTACTTTATTGAGGAATAATGATGCTAAGGTCCTGAGAAAAATACTCAGTATTTCAGTTAAACAGAGAACTCTTTATCAATTTTGCATCTCTATAACAAAAAAAAAAAGTGCATTTTATCTTTATCCACTACATTTCATGTTTGAGATCTTCCTTAAATTTTACTTATTTCTACTTTGTTCCTAATCCTGTTTTCTGAGATACATTTACGGCCCTTATAAATTAATGTTTATTCAAAGGCCCATGATGGATATAATGATCTTTTCATTTCTGTGTATTTAAATTAGCTCATTAAACTCTACCCTGCCATATCCAGTTGACATTGTGCTATTTAATGGAAAAGAACTTCGTGCTGTTCTAGAGTAAAAACTTAAATTAACAAAGACTTATTCAACACCTACAATGAGTGAAGCTTCATTCTATGTCACCTCAAGTACATGAATGAACAGAATCCAGACACAGTGTGTGCCCTCATTAAGCTTAGAGTCTAGCAATGAAAATGGTCTTTCTTTCAGAAGAACATTCTGGGGTTGGAATTCAATTCACGGGTGGGGCCAGGGATGAGCTGCAAATTTTCAGCCATGCGAATACCACCAATGTCTCCATTACCACTCCACAAGGACACTTGCTTTCGTTTGCTTAAACAATAGTTGATTATGATGGGCAGCACGAAACACAGAATAACCAAAGTATGTCTAGGCAAAATCCCACCCATAACCCCCCTCTGGCAGGAGCATGAACCATGGGTGGCAAATAGGACATATTTAGGTAAGTCGTCTCTAGGCTTTTTACTGCAAAAATATTTTTAAGCCCTTCTGCTTTGCTACCAGGATAATTTGGGTGACTTTTGAGGAGAATTTAACAATAGAGCAAAGGTCCTAGGGTTTAGCAGTTTGCTCTAGTTAGAAGGTGGCAGGAAGTAGGGCAGATGATATAGAAAGAAGCAGATTAATAAAAAGGTTGCGAGACTGGGACATGAAAAATTGGAAGTAGATCAGATATATGCGACAGGGCCAAAAGCAAGAGACAAGAAAAGGCCTTGAAATCATGTAACATTGTTGAAACTGCTTATTCCTCAGAGTCCATGGATCCCAATGACATGTTAGCTCTTCTGACTTTGTGTCACCAGTGGTGATCCATGGGCTCTGATGAATTCCCCTAATCTTACTCCAGAATGGGGTCAAATGATATTGCTGGAGCCCTGAAGGCAAAAGGCAAAGAGAACAAAATGATGAGCTGGCTCAGAGCTGGTAGGGTGTGGCTCCAGCCTCTACTTACCCTGGGTTGTTGCCTTATCTAGGGGAATGGACTGCTGGTCTTCATTTCAAAGCTACTATGGGAAGCACCAGGGCTATGGAAACTGTGATACCAACACATAAAGGTATCTACCTTTCTTTTGCTTTTTCCACTCAGAAAAATGTTACCCCTCTCGGTTACCCTCCATATCTAGAAACTTATTCTTGTGTGGCTAAATATACTCCCTAGTTCTTTGAAAAAGGGAGAAACTCGTCTCAATATTCTTAGGAGGACTGAACTCAGACGTTGCTTCAGCCCCTCCTGCCTGAGATGTCACTGCACAATGAACTAAGGACTATAAGGTGAAAGGTAGAAATTAGGTTTATGACATCTGAGGAAGGTGAAATCAACCTAAACGAGTTGCATCATTAACTCAAGAGAACAAAATCATTTACTTATGACCTGGTAAAGTAGGACCTTTTCATGTGCTCTCATAATTCATAGGCCACAATATTTTTAGTGGAGCAATTGCTTTTCTCTTCTTCTGGTGAATGCTTTGATAGACAACAGTATAAAAACCTGTAGGATGGGTCTATGGTTTTGTAAACAACCAGAAATAAATAAGGCATTTTGCTTGATGACTAAGCAGACTTACAAAAAGGCTTCTACAGATGGAAGGCAATCATAAAAGGCAAGGAAGACCTTTTAGAAGAAGAACTGTGGTGCTCGGAACACGCTTAAATACTCTTACCTGTTTACCACCAAGGGGACTCTCTCAGCCCGGCCCCATATTTATAAAAACCAGACTTATTTATAATATGTGTGGATTATTCCTTGAGTCATACAGAATATATTGGGCATATTATCTTTTACATTTTGTTCATATCACAAAAGGTAATTGCTTCCTGCAGAGTAAAAGTAGAAATCATTAGCTAAGCTAGTAGACAAAGCTCTTGAAGTATTCCAAAGAACTCTATCCCAGAGTTCCAGGTCTTCAATGGGAATAATATTTCCTTTTCATTAACTGGCAAACTGTTATTTTTCAGTTAAAAACTTAAAGGATGGTCTTTAGCTTAGGAAAAAAGAATTTGTTGGAAGCAGGACACATAAAGGTATATATACGTGTGTGTGTGTATGTACACATAGACTCACCTGCATACATATGTAAAGCCACATTTTAGAAATCATCTTTCTTCATTTAGAGAGAGGTTAGAATGAAGAACACATTCTTGTCATTTAATTTCTCCATGACCCTAGCTTCTTCATTATTCAACAGTATCACTGACACTAAGTTTTCTTAGAATGTGATTGGATAGACTAACAGAAGACAAAAATGTACTTTGCAAACACAAGTGCAATAAAGATGTTTAATGATAAACCCTGAGTGGTATCAAGCACTTGAGGCCCTTTTAAATCAAAACAAACTGTCTTGTTAAATGGTACTAGGGAACCCAAAACATTAAAATTCAAGTAAATTTTGATTGCTATTTAAAAAATATATTATTTTTGTATGCAACTTTTAAAAAATAATACAAATAGCTAACATTTACTGAATACTCATGATAGGAGAGACACTGTTCTAAGTGCTTTACATATGTCGTTTAATTTACTACTCACCAAAAAACAAAACAAAACAAAACAAAACCCTATAAAGTAATGAAAAGTGAAGTTTGAAGAGTTTTTGAACAGTGACTAGATGATACAATATTGAAAAATTAATGGAAAATTAAAAAATTAATGGAAAGTTAAAAAAATAATGGAAAATTTTCAATTCTACCCTTATAGAAGTCTTAGGCAATACATTTTAGGTCACAGCTAAAGTTACACTTGCATAATGAGAATGTTTCCATTTGCTTCCATTCCTGGACATTCTAGTTCCCCATAGACATGTGGAATGCCTAGATGTTCATGTCTTCACTGAGAATAGAAAATGCTAAGTGACAGGTCTGGTATATACAGAAATAACAGTAGTGCTATCTCATCAAAAGCAAGGCCAGCACAACCACAACCCATCTAGTACTGCCCAGGGAGGACATTTTCTTTTCTTCACCATACCTGAAAGAGGGCAGAGTGAAGTACCTCCTTTATTTTCCAAAGGTTTAGTGAATCCTAAGAACTATTTCACATATCAGCCAGAAAATGAGTTCAAGGGTTGCTGAGCTCAGCATGAGTCCAGGATAAACTAGGGAGAGATAGACAGAGAGAGAGCGAGAGCGAGAGAGAGAGAGTTTGATTTAGAAAGGAAAGGAAGGAGCAGTGGCTCCCGCAGAGATGAGAAATATGATGCAAAGGAATGGAAAACCAGAACAGTCCAGCTCTACTGTGATTTGCTGAGTCTCCTCTAAAGTCAGCAATTGACCCTAAAGAAACATATCAGTTAGTTGTCCAGGGACATTCTACCTCTGGCAAGTTGAGTGAAATTAAAACATTTACACATATTTACATTTCCAAAACTAAATGACCTCCTAGTATACACCTGGTCCCCTTTATAACCACCCCACAGAGGCTACCACAGTGATATTTAATTTGCCTCCTGACATAAAGTGCCCTCATTCCCTTTATTTTTGTCCTGACGACTTCCTTCTTAAAAGCTTTTGAGGAAATTTAACTTTGATTTTTGTTTTTATTGCTTTGTTTTTCTTTTTCGTTCATAAACTCTGGGAAGTCATTAAACTGGATCTGGAGGTCTTAAGTCTGAATGAAGGATAATGTGTGGAAAGGGAGAAAGCCTTTGTCTCTCAGTTTTCTGTGTAGGCACTTGATAGCATAGACATATTAGAATCACTTTAACCTGAAACCTGGAGAGGAGAAGCACTCTGGGTAATAGATTACTGATTGTCGTTCTCTAACTTGAAACAAAATAAGGTTCTAAAAAGTTTGAGGTTTTGCACAGCAGACATTCTTAGTGAAACATAGACTGTAAGAATTTTTCTGTGTAAAAACTGAAACGGGGGTTTTCTGGCTCAGTAAATTCTAGTTCTTTATTTTGGAATGTCCTGACTTTCACATCCATTTACTAATGAGAACTAAGGGTAATAGTTCATATGTATAAGTGCTTGACATTGAAATGAAGGAAGATTATTTCCATCAGTCTCTTTTGGTTGAAAGAAACAGAATTAAGTTACTTCACAAAATCAGCAGTGGGAGGAGATTAGATCGGTGAAGGAAATTATTACAAAGATACACAAGGACTGGAAGTGGAAAGGCACCAGGATTTAAGGAACTCTAAATACCAGTGTCTTAAGCTTCTTTGCTTGCTTTCTGGGTCTTGCCCCATCCTCCTTCCTCTCCCAGCTTCCTCACCCTTTACTTCCTATCCATTCTGTTCCTTCTTCGTTTTAGTTTGCATATGGTTCATGACATCCTCTTACAATCTGACTTTGCTGCCAACTGGCTTAGTATCATAGTTTCCTGATGCCAAATTTCCAAGAAAGGAATCTGATTGGCTCAGATTATCATCTTGAGCTAGTCCATACAGATGGATGGCTGTGTTACAGAATGACTGTATTTGAGTCAAGTGTCTATTCCTTGGTTGACTCATGTAGTACAGAGCATGATTATTTAGAATAAGGCCATCAGCAGAAAGATTTACTTGGAGGAGGCTGTGGATAGGACAGGTCGATAGGAACATGTTGAACTTGCTGGCAGGTTATGTGGAAACAAGTTCATTCATCTTATTTCAAGAGAATCTAATCCCAGCTCATTGCATT
This sequence comes from Cheracebus regulus, assembly GCA_963574635.1. Lineage (NCBI taxonomy): Eukaryota > Metazoa > Chordata > Mammalia > Primates > Pitheciidae > Cheracebus > Cheracebus regulus. Next base: position 25,525 of record CAUYQU010013119.1, on the reverse strand, counting down.
AGACCTGTACTTGCCTTGATATATCATGTGAAAGTACCAACAGCACCTCCTTCTTCTACCCTTGTTAATTTTATCAACTTTATCTTCATCAAGTCCATCACTTTATATCCATGACTAGTCAAGTGCTTAGGAATCTTCAGACTTATATCTCAGAACATTTGGAATTTTGACTTGAGTGCCAGTAAAAGTATTTTTCTTATCCAAAGATCACTCAAAAATTTTTTTAGTATAATATGCCAGCAGGTAATAAAATACTAGAATAGAGAATAATGGATATGGGTCTTTGTCTATGGTCATAGCATTTATTTCAGTAGGTGTCCAGTGAGCTATATTTGGTGGGTGTATGAGAGATTTACTCTAGTGGACCTTATAGTTTTGTAACCTAACAGAGATAATTAGTTCAAAGAATATTTATAAAAATGATTAACTGAATAATGCCAAAGCATGCTTTTATAACACTGTAAATGCTGGTGGCATCAAGCAGATCTGGGTTCAAATCAGAGCTCTACCCTGTGTGACTCTGACCAAACTTTCAATTCCTATAAATCACATGTAAAATGAAGATAATAATAATAACTTCATAGGTGTTTTATAAATATTGGGCAAAATAATGTATGTAGGTTATTGAATAATTATTGGCACATACTAAGTACTCAGTAAATGATAGTGGTTGCTTCTATTACTGTATCTATGATGATTATCACTACCATGAGGATGGTGGGGATTACAGAATATAGATTAGAAATATGATGGTTATCATCAAGTACTGTACTGTCTTAAGACAGATAATATACATATACTTGTTAGAAATGGTGCACACATATCACTTGCACACACAAATGGAACTCAGCAGAGTGGGGGCTAAGTGTGAAATGCTAAATGTTAGATAATAAAGTGATATTATTTAATTTGGGAAAAGATATTAAAATTTTTGTGAATTGTTAATAGGGATAGTGCCCCTTAGAAAAGAAAGGAAGATTTGCACTCCTCATGAAAGTTTGCTTACTGCAATGTAAAAAGCCAAGATTCACAGGAGGTTTGCAATTGGAACATGAATTATATTAAAATGGGGAACTGGAACACTTGGAAAGGACCTACTAGGTAGAACATCTGGGAGTTACTGTTGGAAACCAGGAGACAGCTCATTTCTTGGGTTAACATTTCACTTCCTCAGGGAGGCCTAGAGCAGGTTTGATCCCCTGGTCTTTGTGTTCCCTTCCTGTGTTTTCCCCTACTATGACACTTGTTACACACTGGCATTATTTGTTTAAAGTCCATCTTCTCTGCTAGGTTACAAATTCTGACTCACATTCATCACTTGTCACCATGACTAGTCAGGTGGCTGGCACATAGTAAGCACTTCACAAACACGGAGTGCTTGAATGCATGAATGAGTGAAGTAATGGACATGAAATTAGGAGATGATTTCATTATATACTGTTTTGTATTGTTCTCTGGTATTTATAGGAGTTAAGCCTATCTTCCTGTTGACATTGTAAATTGCACTGAAACACAGCAAGAGTTTTGCATCATATGTCTTCGACACTACCACTGAGATGTACCCAGTTACAGGCATAAATGCACAGAAGATCTTTCAGGACTCTGCTGATAACCCTTTTTATATTCTATTTTCTATTTTCGATTTCTCTTCTATACCAATGCAGAGATTATACTTCAGTCTCACTGTTAGATTTTAAGTCTGTCCTTTGTTACTTTTATCACCATGACTTACTTACTACTCGGTAAGTGTTCAATAAATAAATGACTAATAAAGCATTATCTGGACAGCATATATTTCAAAGCATAATTTTCCAATTTTGCAGCTTTACAGAATCTCAAAAGTTGCTGCTGCGATTCCAAGCTTGCAGTTCATGTGAGAATGCATCATCTCAAGACATTTCATCTTTGAAATTTCTGCCATCTTTGAATTGTTGCCATGATTCACATACGTTTTGTGAAAAGTGTCTTCTTGCTCATAAGGCAAATGTAACCTTTGTATAAAAATATATTTACAATTTTAAGACATTTGGCAATTGTTTGGTTAAAATAATCTGTTCACTTGATTTCTGGTTAACAACCTCTAATATATCCAATCATTTCATTCAGTGAGTTTTTTGAGCACTTCTTAGATTCCATCTTTGTCCCTAAGGATGCTCAAAGTCTGGATGTGCCATAGTCACATCCAGAAGATCTGAAAGTGGAAGTATAAATTATTCCCTTCAAAGGGCTCCTTCAATCCCACCTATGTCCTGTGTCAATTTCCTGTAAATTCCTTACAATAGAATACTACTTTATCTAAAACTTCTAAGTCAACAAATGATAACTCCTTTGTACTTTCATTAACCATATCCTGCTCCCAAACTGCCTTATGCCTGTGTGAATTTTTCTATTCTATTAATCTATTCTCCTTTTAAACACTCAGCCAGTTTATTTTACAGTAATGTTTTAAATATATATAAATATATAAGTATATATATAATACTTCTGTCTTAATTTCCCCATTTCTGAAGAAGGATTGAATATTTGGGACAGTGGATTTGGAAGACCAAGAAAACTGTGGCTAACAGAAAAAAATAATCCCTGAGAGAACAAATGAAAACCAATATAACTCTAGTGATATCTGAGAATAGAGCTGCTTTTACTTTTTCTCCGCCTACTTGAAAAAATTCTCCTACTTCTCCTATATACTATTTCCACTAGATTCTCATTGAACTATACTAAGACAAAACAAACTCACAAAATCATGGAGTTTAAAGAGGTCTTTGAAATTCTCTACTCAGACATGGATTAACTGTGAATTTAATAAAGTTTAAACTTTAGGGTCTCTCACTAGCATTGACCCCTTCTGAGACCCTGGGAGAGGTCTAAGCAATTTACTCACATGGTCATACTTTTAAATACCTTCCAAAAGTAAGCTATTATAACCACTATTGGTAAAGACCACAGTTTCTTTATATTCCAATTTCCATCCTTCACAGTCTCCCTTATGCTGGAGGCATTGGAGAAGCTGTGGGTATCACTGTTGATCTGGCTAAGGGGAAGTTGAGATGGATATACCTTTAGCTTGAGTTTAGTGAATTAAATTTATGGGTATCACAGTCATTTCAGGTATGGTTATTATATCCAGTGGTCCCAATAAAAGAATGGGTTCTAGGAATACTTCCACTGCCCACTGGGCCAATTCACCAGGCATAATATCACAAAGATGTAAGATCACACACTATTTCATGACACACATATGTCCTAGGACACTCAGCACTGGGAATGTGTGCTAGGGGAAAGACTGAATTATCTTTCCATTCCTTCTAAAAAAGATAGTATTACAAAAATCATTAATAGGCCAGCATGGTGGCTCATGTCTGTAATCCCAGCACTTTGGGAGGCTGAGGCAGGTGGATCACCTGAGTTCAGGAGTTCAAGACTAGCCAGGTCAATATGGTGAAATCCTATCTCTACTAAAAAAAATACAAAAATTAGCCGGGTGTGGTGACATGCGCCTGTAGTCTTAGCTACTTGGGAGGCTGAGGCAGGAGAATTGCTTGATCCCAGGAGGCAGAAGTTGCAGTCAGCCAAGGTTGCGTCACTGCACTTCAGCCTGGGTGACAGAGCAAGACCCCGTCTGAAAAGAAAAAAAAAATCATTAACATATGAAGAGGAAATTGGAATATACAGCCCCAAAGATGTAGGGAAAAAGTAATATAGGGTTGAGTCAGGCAGTTAATAAAAATTTATTATTTATCTGGATTCTGTGATTTTATAGTATTTTTCATCTTTTAAAAATGTATTTTGATTTTATTTCTAATTTTAAATAAGTATTCAGTTTCGTAAGTATTAATAATTTTGCATCTAAAATTTTACATTCCTTTTTTCAAAGAAGGTTCCTATAGCATATAAGTTGTGGTCCCCACAAAACCTGATCTGCTTTGATACAATTTAATCACCATTCCACATTTAATAGATAGGAAGATGAGGTCTAATATCATATAGTTCACAGCATTACTGAACTAAACTCTAGGTCTCTTGACTTTCTGTACAGTGCTATTTCTACTACTCTATATTATTTTACATTTGAGACAAGTATCTCAAAATCAAAGATCTTCACTGGAAAAAAGAAAAAGGCAAATTAAAAAAAAATCTCCTGGGCCAGGAGTGGTGGCTCACACCTATAATCCCAGTACTTTGGGAGGCCGAGGCGGGATAATCACTTGAGGTCAGGAGTTCGAGACCAGTCTGACCAACAAGGAGAAACCAGGTCTCTACTAAAAATACAAAATTAGCCAGGCGTGGTGGTGCATGCCTGTAATCCCAGCTACTCGGGAGGCTGAGGCAGGAGAATCACCTGAAGCTGGAAGGTGGAGGTTGCAATAAGCTGAGATTGCGCCACTGCACTCCAGCCTTGGCAACAAGAGTGAAATTATGCCTCAAAAAATAAAACATAAGAAAAAAAAACTCCTGACAATGGTATATAATAATATAACTTACATGGCATTTATTATAAGCTATGCATTGTTTTAAACTGCTTTATGTAGAATTCATTTAATCTTCAAAAAACTCTATGAGAAAGCTAATCTTAATATCATCATTTCTGCAGATGACAAATACTGAGATGCAGAAAAGTTCAGTAACTAGACCAAGGTCACACAGTATGTGGAGACTATAACATCCTTTATATTGTGTCAGATCACAGCAAGCACATATTTAGGGCTTACAATGTTTCGGTCACTTTGCTGAGCACTATAATGCATTGTTTCACTCCATCTTTACAATTACCCTTTGAGTTAGGTAGCATTGTTACTCCATCTTACAGATGAGGAGATTGAAAACATAGAAAAATTTCGCAATTTGCCCAAAGTCATACATTTAGTAAGAGGCAAAGTCAATACTTAAATTTATGTCTAATTTCAGAGCCAGGGCTGTTAGCCTCTATGCGATTGCCCATCAAATAAAACACTCTCAATGCATCAGGCCTGGCTTCCTTGCTCTTTCAGTATTACCACATTCCCTGTGGCTCCTTTATCCTAAAGCAACAATTAGAATAGGGATTTGAGCAGAATAAGGATAAGAAGTGGAGTTAGCAACATAAAGGACACAGTAGCTCCTTCTTAGATAATTTTCTTCCCCATTGTGAGATATCTATATCTATATCTACACCTATATACAGATATATATATATATATACAGATATATATATATATATATATATATTCATTTTCACACTGCTGATAAAGACATACCCAAAACTAGGAACAAAAAGGTTTAATTGGACTTACAGTTCTACGTGGCTAGGGAGGCCTCAGAATCATGGCAGGAGGCAAAGGCCCTTCTTACATGGTGGAAGCAAGAGAAACATAGAGAAAAAGCAAAAGTGGAAAGCCCTGATAAACACATCAGATCTCATGACACTTATTCACTATCTCAAGAATAGCATGGGGAAGACTGGCCCCCATGATCCAATTACTACCGCCTGGGTCCCTACCACAACACATGGGATCTCTGGGAGATATAATTCAAGTTGAGATTTGGGTGGGGACATAGCCAAACCATATCAATATACATATATATATATTTTTTTTTTTTCAGGGTACCTGACATCATCATACTTCACAATATTGCTTGCATATTACCTTAGCTTTTGTTATAGTAAAGAGATGACAAATTTATTTTTAATTAATGTTCTCTGATAAACAGTGATAACTAATAGATCAGTAATTTAAATACTGGAGAAGGTTTATGGAAGTTGCATATTCAAATCCCTACAAAGGGTGAGAAGATAATAGAAATAAAGTGGGAAAAATTTAACCCCTAGAGAGTAGCAGGGACTTTAGTCCAAACCATATAGCAGGTACTGAGCTCGACAGATGGTTGCCATGTGGGAATATAAGCCCAGTGTGACCAGATCTGATAATTTTTCTAAAGAAACTGGAAATCTAAATTTTTGGTGTAAAAAAAAATCCTAAATTGTGAATATTTGAAAGCAATTCAAAAAAATTTTAAAAAGCATCATGGTGGCTGACATTGTATAAGCCAAACAAATAAACCACACCCTTCACATCTGTAGGCCTTTCGTAGTCTGCTTTATATGGAGGTTAAATACAGAAAACTCTGATCTGAAAGGTTAGAAGAGAAAGCTGACAGGAATTTGGGTCCTGGTGGAATATTTGTTATTTTTGAAAAATGAGCGTTGATAAGAATAATCTTAGTGGAGGTGGGTGATTGAAGAGGTGAAATAAGATGGGAACTAAAGTAGTGGCCTTTTTGGGAACAGATCCTCTTATTTTTCCTTTGAAGTAATATTGGTCTTGGGCCTTAGGAAAAAAATAGCAGGAATCTAATTAACAGCTCTAAGGGAGCAATCAATTTACAATTGTGTGAAGTGTAAATTCCTTTGTGCAAGAAACAAATTACAGTATTTGCAAATGTGTAAATAATGCAGCACTTTCCAAGCAATCCAAATGCTTTGGGTGTCCCCATAAGAAAGAAAAAGAAGCCAGAAGAGGCAAAATGTTAGAAAATGACTTATTGTCCCAAGAAATGGAATTTAAAAAATATCTTTAGTAACTGATTTTTCTCAATTAACTCTTTATCTAGGAACTATAGAAGATCTCAGTTCTTCGGTCAATAGATTGAGAATATCTAAAGTAGTAAATAATTTCAAGTCCAAAAGTCACAGCATATTATTAACAGGGTAACTTCTTTCAAAAGTGCACACAGAAATTTTCCTTCATCCCTCCTACACCTCTGGTTTGTAGGCAACAACTTTCATTTTATAAAAGACAGAATGATGCCCAACCCATAATAGTTAATATGGTCAATGTCAGAGAAGAATTGGTGAGAGATAAGAAGATGAACCTAAACTCTCTGCTTCAAAGCAGCGGATTTTTGTGAACAACTCAATTCACATTTATTGGGGCACTTAAAGAGTGAAACTCATTACTTTCTCCAATATTTTTTTGAGCACTTCCCTATGGAGTGAGCTAGGAGCCAAGGATACAAAGTAAATGTTACTTTATCCTGCCTTCAAGGGGTTTGAAGTCTAATGAGAAAACAGGATTTAAATCTATCATTTCCATAGGGAGCTTTTTGGTAAAGACGAGGTATAGAGGGGCCCTACGGGTGCTTGGACAAGTGCTTCATTCAGGAAATATTTCAACAGGAGAAGATATTCACCAGGCAGAAGGAAGAAAGGAAAGGGATTAAAGGTAGAGGTAAGTGGAATACTGATGGGCCTTATGCAGAATTATAGCTTTCAAATGATTGCTCTCCCCTGTGTTCTTATTCAAATCTTTCCACAAAATATTTTAGCAAGTTGCACCAGGAGCCTTAAGACATATGTATTATCCCTTCACTCAGAAATTCCAGGCCTAGGAATCAGAGATGCTGCCAGAAACTTACGTATGAAGAAGTTTATTTCATTATTTACAACCATGGAAAACCTGAAACAACCTACACATTCAACAGTAGCATAAGAATTAAGTAAGTTATGGTACATCCAAGCCATGTGATTTTATGGATTCCTTGTTTTAAAAAAATCACATTTTAAAAGAATATTTCAAAGTAAGCAAAATGATTATAACAGCTTTGAAATTATATGCAATGTTTAATGAAGTATCATCCTAATTTTGTAATAAAAAAATTAAAAAGTAGTCCAGTGGCAGGGTCTGGGAAAGGGGCGGCAGGCACCATGTCCATCCTGGAAGGTGGCAAGAAGAAGCCCCTGAAACAGCCCAAGAAGCAGGCCAAGGAGACGGACGAGGAAGATAAGGCTTTCAAGCAGAAACACAAAGAAGAGCAGAAGAAACTTGAGGAGCTAAAAGCGAAGGCCGAGGGGCAGGGGCCCCTGGCCACAGGTGGAATTAAGAAATCTGGCAAAAAGTAAGCTGTTCCTTGTCCCTGAGGAGCTGGTGGTCCTTTATTTCATCTGTATTTAAATATCTGTATTCCCTGCCATAACATTTTTTGCCACCTATACCTGGAATCAAGCATCGTCTTGGAGTTGTTGTACATTTAAGAATAAACTTTTGTTAAAAAAAGATTAAAAAGTAGTTCTCAACATTGGTTGTAATTTTCACTCATATCCTACTTTTCTATTTGTTTGAGACATACCAGACAACAAAAGGGTGGAGTTTCTTCTTGTTCTGTGTAAAATAAAAAAAAAAAAACTGGCTTTTGTTTCTTTCCCTCTTGGGTTTGCAAGTCACATTCTCTTTATGGTATTCAGGCTGGCTAGGAAAGCAAGAAAAGCCAGGTGAAGAATGGAAGAGAAAGGAGATGTCCAAAACTGGACATTTCCATGGGAGAGGAGAACAAATATGATGGGAGCGAGTGTGTGAGGACAGACCAGAAATGGTGGCTGCTGTGTTAAGAATAAGGAACCGGCATTGAGTAGTTGAGGGCAGTACATAAACACACATATGATGGTTCAGTATAAGAAACGTCACAATGCAATACATGATTAACTGCCAAATAAATAGCACTATGGCCAGTACATATTATAATAGTTTGGAGGAATTTGGTGGAGAGAGCCATCATATGGTCAGATACATGTATGTGACCATATATTATTGAAGATATTCATCCTCTAAAATCTCCAGTTAGCAATCTTTGTTAGAGGGTGTTATTGTATAGGGCTAGATTCTCTTGGCTTTCCTTTCTGGGGGATTTAGTTACTAAAGAACTTAAAGGATTTCATTTCGAAAGGATTTTTAGCTGTCAAGTGAAAAAAGAAAAGGTTATAAGAAGAATGTGCTAGAAAACAATATGAATTTAAAATACTATTTGAGAAAATTCAATCTGCACAAAAATTCACCTCATCCTTCAATTTCTCCTTTCCTTTAAAATGTACTCACATAAAATCTGCTTTAAAAGACAGAACCAGCCAAGAATATAGCCCAAGAAATTTACCACTAAATGGGGACACATATGTGTTTCTTAGAAAAACTGTGCCTTGCTGACTTTCTCCTTAGATTTCTTGGTTCTCTGCATCGAAGGGCATGTGGTAATTCCTTCCTTTTCTGAATTCAGTTGCTTTTACAGTTTCTTCTAATTGAATCTTAAGCACCTTCCCCACACCATCGCTATTTAGGTTATATACGTCTACACAGCATCAGGCGACCTTTAGCCAACACTGTCTAAATGGATCAACACCTTTACCCAACTACATAACTTACACTCTTTTGGGGTTTTCTAGTCTATTTTAATCTATTTAAACCTGACACCAGCAGATTTCCATTTCCTTTGTTCCTTATGTAGCCTTGGTTTATATGTGTTGGTCTCTAAAAAGGGACAGAGAGGAGACAGCTGTTGAAAAATGAGATTGGCAGTTTTAACCACACAATTTGGTCTAATAGCTTTGATATGCTAAACTTGCTAGCTCCTGCAAGTGCACCTTTCCCATTTTGCAAAACACCACCCTAAATCCCTAAGGAAACAAGGGTGTTTTTTTTTTTTTTTTAATTAAAAAGAAAAGAAAGAAATGCAAACCAGTGAAACTGTTCTTTTAAATCATCTCCACACAGATTTCATTCTACGAACTGCAAGCCTTCACATATCCTGGTACGCTAGAGATCTTTAAAAAAGGAGAAGCCGAGAATGCTGATTAGGTTCTAAAAATCGAAAACAGGTGATGTCATAATGCATAGTCCTGTGGCCACGGCCATGGCCGAGTGGGGAGCACAGCGTTCCGTGCCAATAGGCGATGCAAGTTATCTCCGAGGCCCGGAGCACACGAGTGAGGACCCGGCACCAATCAGATTGTCGCTCTGCGCCTGCCTTTGTTCTCACTCGGGAGCAGGTTGCGGGCATCCAGCGTCGGGAACCCGCATTCGACTCGCGCGCGCATTGCTAGGCCGTTCGGGAGACCTGGCTCCACTGCCCGTCTGTCCCCTCAACACTCGGTCAGCCTGCGCTTTCCCCAGTCACGTCTGCCTTCTCTCCGCATAACGTGGACGCTAAAACCCTGACTCACAATTTTTAGCTTTGGAAGAGGCAGGTTTGGTCTAATAGTTTTAAAAGGCAATTGCTTCTCTGAACCTTTCTTTCTGAGCAGGGCTCTGTTTTGCATGTATCCGAACAACTGCCTCAGGAAGGACTTTTGGGCAAGAAAACAAGACCCTTTGGCCTTTTCGTGCTGGACAAGTAAAGAAAACTTTCATCTCAACATAACTGCGAGAAGGTGCTTCTATACATAGAGGAGGAAACCGCTAAACCAGAGGTTTTGTGTTTCTCCCCTCAAACTCGATTACTTGCATAAATATACATATAACTCAGACATTTATCCCCATCCGCCTCCCAAGCCTCAAGGAACTGAAGTCTTTGCAAAACAAGGTTCACAATAAATGATGCATAAAGTTCTTTGAGATCCCTGGATACAAAGTGCTACATAATTGCAGTCTTTTTCACAGCTAAAGTTAGATTTTGGTGGAGAGAAAGCCTAACACTGCCCTGAAGGAACATTTAATCCTTCCACCCCCCTCCCCCTTTCTCGAGAGATCAGGAAATATTTAGCTCAATCTTAGACTCTCTAGCGAGCTCTAGCTCCCAACTATTTATCTCATTCTCACCATTTCTGCAGGGAACCTAGAGAAGGGGCGTGGCTTGTCTTGGGGGTGGGGCTTGGAGGGCGGTATATTTGCATGCGACACACCCTCGTCCTCTTATTGGCAGAGGAGTGCAAACTGTTCCTTGCTACCCTACTACTTAGCTAACTGCCATCTCCCTGCAGTTCGGAGCCTCGGAGATAAACTTAACTTGCCCGGAGATTCAAGGCGTCCTCGGCCCCTGCGATTGGCCGGCGCGACTCCCAGTCCGGCTCTCGTTGCTCATTGGCTGCGGGCTAGCGCCCTGGGGGCGTAGCCGGAGCTGTCCGATTGGCGGGAGGGGCGGTACCGGAGCGTGGAGGTGGTGAAGGTGGTGGGGCGGCGGAGGCGGGGCTGCACTGAGGCGCTGAGGCGGCGGCGGCGGTGGCGGTGGCGGTGGCGGTGGCGGTGGCGGTGGCAGCGGCAGCAGTGGTGGCTGCTCGTCCTAGCCTGGCGGGGGCGGGGGTCTGGAGGATGGGGGCGGGTGGAACAACGGGCCGGTGAGGTGCAGCCGCCGCCGTCTCCGCCGTCGCTGGGGCAGCTGCCGCGGTGGTCGCCTCAGGCACTGCCGCTCGCTTTCGGGCCGTCGCTTCTCCCGACATCCCGCCCTGAGGAGGCTGAGGCGGAATAGCGGCTGGCGGCGGGGGGACGGACCGGCCCCGCAGTGGCCGCAGTGACAGCCCAGCCCCAGCCCTCCGCCCGCTCTCGCCTCGGAGCCCGCAGCCACGATGAACCGGGGCGGCAGCAGCCCGTCGGCCGCCGCCAACTACCTGCTCTGTACCAACTGCCGGAAAGTGCTGCGGAAGGTACGGGCTCGCCTCTGGGTCCTGCCGGCGAGGGTCGCTTCCTGCCGGCCGGGGCTCGGGCGGCTCGGCCCCGGGCGCGCACTCGGGGAGGCCCAGAGGGATCCCCGGGCACCGTCCCTCCGCAGGGACTGAGAAAGGGGGCGTGGGTTGAGGGCAGGAGGGTTTGGACTGCTGCTGCTTATCTCCGCCGGGACAGACCCAAGTCCGGAGGGGTTCTGATGTTTTTTCTTCCCTTCTATTTCTTTGGTGCCTTTGGTCTCCTTTCCGGCTCGTTTCCCTTCCTTACTATGCCGGGTCGGCTCCTTGGGCGGAGGGAGAGAGGGACCAGTTCGAGCCTCCTCCCTGTCCAGTTTAGCTGTTGATGGAGGTCGGTGTGAAATCAGAGCAGCCGGGTCGGATCCGGAGGAACCTGGCCCCTCTTTGCAAGTGTTGTTTTTGTTTATTCGGTTGCTTCTGCCTTGCGCGCCTTGCACAGCACCCCCGTTTTCTAATTGTTCGGATGGTCGTCCTGTGCCTGTAGTTCAGTCTCGAAAGGAACCAGTAAAGCATCTTGAACTTTATGCCCATGGGAAATGCAATTCGACCTGGCCAGTTTCTGAGGCTGGGGTTGGGGGAGGAGGAGACTTAGGTGGATGTGGGTTATTCCTTCTTAGCACCCTCCTTCCCCGGTGTTGAGCCAGAAAAATCAGACACACCTGATTTCAGTTTATTGCTGCTGCCTAGAGTGACTGATAGAAAGTTTACTCCAGTATTGTTTAGCTTACTTGCCTTAATCACCCCGTGGGGAAGGGCGAGAGGGATGGTGAAGGGAATGAAAAAAAAGGTCTCCAGAGTTTTTGATCACATTTTAACAGCTGCCCCAAAGTAATATTATAGTTTATTCGTATTCAAACTCTACTTTTACATTTTATTAAGTGGAAACGTTAGGTGAGACGCTTCTGTTTGTTCACTATAAATGAATTAAAATTGCTGAGCTGTGCAAATGCATCGGGACTGAAAGTGGAGATGAATGTGGTATCGTTTTTAGTCAATTTCTCTAAATACAGTTCACTTTGGGATTGTTCTTTCTACATTTTTTTTTTAAAGGAAGAAAGAAAAAAAGCACATAAGTAAGCAAGCTCAAATATTTGCGCTCTTTGTCCAAAAACTGTTTTTCTTCCTCTGTGGGTCAGGCCAAGTGCCAATCAAAGTTGTTTTTCAAGCCTCTTTTCCCTGCAGTAGAGCTGCTGCTTTTTTTTTTCCTTCCTATTTTATTTGAGAGCATGAGAGCAAAGGGATTGCAGATTTGAGGTTAATTGAACAGTTAAATATGCCTTAAATTGTGTTTATTAGATATGTTTCTCTTGAAACAGATTTTTATTAAATGTGCATGTTGAGTATGTGCAGTTATTTTTTTCCATAAACTCTAGGATCAAATTACAGTTGATACTTGCTCAGCTCATTGTAGGGCAGCTTGTGAGAAATGTAATGGATCAGAAGTGCAGATCAGCTTAGTTGAATGTTAACTCTTTCACTGCAGGGCTAGATGTCATCTGAACTTAGCTTTCAAAACATTTTATTTCTTAATTTTAAAATTGATGTTATGTCTTTGACATGAAAAAAATGTGTGTTTAAGACACGTTTGATTCAAATGCAGCCTGGTTAAAATGAGAGCAAGTTTTTTAATTGAATAAGGAAAAAGAGCACTGAATTGACTTGGATAAAATTTTTTAAATGTGTCTGGCAATTTGTTAGGCTAATAAAATGTTTGGAGGTATTATTAGGCTTCAAAATGTATTTCACTTTTTTTTTAAGAGAGCTGTGGCTATGGATCCATGACACTTTGCTGGCATTTAAGATATTACATCTTTCCTTTAGCTTTTAATAAACTATTTCTGTTTACCTAGAAAGAACACCCTCATTTCTAGCCATTATTAAAAGAAACGTGGAAAAGGAGTATTCACATTTTCATATTTTATAATTGCTGTGCACATCTCTGCCAGTATTCCAGTTTTTAGTAACTCCAGGGTATTTAATATTGATTCATGCAGTGGCATGAAATAACTTAATGGAAATAGAATTCTTTGAGCCAGTTATAACATGACTTGGCAACATTTGCAGCTTTTTAAGAGTGCCATTTTTAAGTGCTCTTAAGAGAATCAGTATGTAGCATTTGAAATGTTTCATCATTCTTAAAATAGCAATGAAGAGTTTATTTCTAATAAAGACATGTTTTACTTGTTGATAAAACTCTAAGTTAAAAGTCGTCTATAACTCTTAAAATGCGATTCTTTGAATTTATCTTGTTTTCTGTTTAAAAAAGTATTCAGTAGTATAGCCAGGTGAGTCATAGCATTTTGAATATTTGTTCAGTGTAATTCATAATGGAAGAATGAAACTCATGCTCATCCAGTATGAATTACTTTTGCTTTTATATTTCTATGTAATGATGGAAGAAGAATTGTCACCTTTATATGTAGCAGAAAGTGTTTTTCTCTCAAGTGGCTTAATTTGTTGCAGTGTGTTGAATTTTAGGGGAACTTCAAGAGGAACAGAATTCACCTTCAAATGAAATAATTTGGGTTAACACAATGCCTGAATATTGAATTGTGTATTTTATGAGAATCACCTTTATTTTTAGAAGTCCCTTTACAGTTTTGATTTAGTGTCCTCCAAAATAAAGAGACTCACTAAAATATTGAATGTACCTAGTTTGGTAAACTTAGGTCAGTAAAAAGAATGGAGAAGTAAACCATATCCAGAAATAAATGAACCATCAAAACTATCCTAAAATCATAACTCTTATTAAGTCTAACTTGCTCCATTGTCAATGAGATAGTTCCGTAAAGATTTTAATAAAAGAGGAAATGCTCCTATTTATTTTGTAAAATTAATGAGTTTTTAAGTTTAATATTTTACTTGAAATTCTAGTGATAACTAGAAGAACATAATCCTTTAATTTGAAAAGTGATATGTCAAACTGCATTGAGAAAGGGAGGTAATTATCAGTCCACTCATCTTCCAGTAAATAAAAAAGTGGCATATTACAGTGTACTTTGAGTATTGAGCAGTTAGTGCTACCTGAATGAATAGTTTTGTGCTCTACGTTTACAGGATCTAACATTTAAACTTTCTTAATGTTAAGATAGTTATAGTGCTATATCTTTGTATTGTTATTATACTTTTCACTTTGCTTATATGATCATATACTTTGACAACTTTTTGATGGTTTTATAACAAAGATACTGTCAGAATGAAAAATACTAGATTGAACCATATGAGCCTCATTTTTATAGTCAAAATTAAGTAATAGCAACTTTATATGATTTAGCCAATAGAATGTATTCAACTCTATCTGTGGACCACTAGTTACATTATGCCTTGGTTAATCAGTTTCCTTGTGTTACATATTTTTGATTGTCAAAGGCAGTTTTCGACTTGATTATCTGAAGTATTCTAAGCAGAGATCAAGTAGTAAATTCTTGATGACAGAACTTTATGCAATGGTATTCAAACTGTTTGATATAGACTCTTAAGATTCTTTGGGGTTTTAAAATGATGGAGTTGTATCAAAATTTTAAGTATGTTTTAATTTATTTTAAAACTGTAATTTCAAAATATGGATAACCCCAAATATAATTTTAACACACTAGTGTCTGCCACCATTATCTTTTGTTACAAAATTATTCTTGTGCAGGTCTTGAATTACAATTTGTTCATAATAGTTGTTACTTTATTACAAAAATATTAAAGTTGTTTGGTATATTTATATGCTTTATAGTTCAGGTTCAGTAGAAGATTTAATTTGTAAAAAGAGTACTGCTGCCTCCCCCAATTCCCCACCACTTAATAAATACAAAACATAACTACTAATGTAGTGATACTGGAAGCCATAGAATGTTCTTGCAGTTAGGTCTTTGACAGATGTTTTGATTTCAAAGCAGCGTTTTCTCTGTAAAATGTCGATAATTTTTACTTGCCTTACAGGTTGCTGTATAGTTGGAGAGAGATGTGTGTTAAGAACTTTATAAACCATGAAGTACAACTGTAAGAAAGAAAATGACAAATCTATGTATTTTTCCATTTTCCCAGAATATCTTAGTTCTTTCTGTGTTATGGGACTATATTTCAATACATACTGAGTAATTTGGTTAATACTCACTTTTCTGTCCTGTTTAATTATTGCCCGTAAATGAGAAGTAAAAATTATGCTTTTAGTCAGAATGACTTCTCTAAACTTATTTTTAATTTTCATGTTTCTATCTGTATTTTCTGCCTCTTTCCCACCCCTGCACTTAAATAGTAATTCAAGGCATTGGCTTTTGATTCTCAAATAATTAAATTGCCTTCTTGACACATCAGCAGATAAGGGGAATTGGTATTTAGTTTGAAAAGACTAAGAGTTAAGGATAATTGTGCTTAATAAAAGTGGGGGTAAATCTAGTAAAGCAAACAAATTTTAATTATTTTAGTTTAAGAGAAGAGTTATGGAAGTAAAAGTCTCTTAATCTTTTCTCCCCATCTCTTCATCTTTTTAATTTTCTCCATTTGAAAGAATTGGATTATAATAAGTTTGTATTGACCTTCATAGTTTTGGGTGTACTTTCACATTATCTCAGTTGATTCTCACAAACTGAGAAGATTTAAGTGGCCTGGTCTCTATCATACAACTAATAAACAAAGGCATCCATTTAATTCTTAATAATGTCTTTGTAATAAGCTGTTTCTAATTGTTCTCTTCAATTAGAATATCCCTACTCTAATTATCCTCTAATAGGGAATATCCCTACTCCCAGCTTCAGCATCTGTGGAATACCCAAAGGTACCTAGGATTCTCCAGGTAACATTAGTTGGAAACATGAAAGTTAGCCGATCTTTGACATACTATTGTAGATTAACTGATAGAGTAGAAGAGTAAGCTGGCTACTTTTATCTAACAGTTGTTTGGCTAATTCCTTAGTAATATAAAGCAGCAATTCCCAAAGTGTGGTCCTTGGATCCCTGTGGGTCCAAACCCTTTCAGAAGGCCTTAGAGGTCAAAACTGTTTTCATAATTGTACAAAGACTTTATTTACCTTCTTCACTGAGTGCAAAAGCAGTGAGGGTAAAACTATGCTAGCCCTTAGTGTAAATCAGGATAGTGGCACCAGACAGTTACCACTGTATTCTTTACCACTGCACATTCAACAATGTGGGAAAAATTTCAGTATCACTTAAAGTCCTTGAAGAAGCAGTAAAAATTTAAATTTTGTTAAATCTTGACCCTTTTGTGTCCATCTTTTTAATATATTGTATGACAAAATGGCAAGTGTATAAAGTGCATCCATTGCATAGCAAACTGTTTGGCTCAAGGGGAAAACTTGTGCGGTTATTTTAATTGCAAGCTGAACTAGCCACTTTTTTCATGTAGCTCCATTTTTACTTGAAACAGCACTTGTCAGACAAACTTTGGTTACTGACACCTGGGTATTTGATAAACATTATCTTATAAATGAGTAATGTGATCCTGAAAATTCAAGGAAACCAATTGACAATATTTGCTGCCAGTGAGAAAATTCAAGCTTTCAAGGAAAAATTAGAGTTTTTGAAAATATGTATCTGCCACCAGAGTTTTTAAAAGCTGTCTCCTTGAGATCAAGTATGATATTAGTGAATGTAATTTTTTGATAATGTATTAAAAATTGTCAATATTTGAAAGATCTACATAACTCATGACCCAATATTTTTCAAATGACCAACACAGAAATACATTATTAATCGGGGTCTTTCTTTCCTTTTCAGCCAAAAGCAGCCAATAAGAGTCTAATGGCCAAGGTAATCTTTGGATCTGACCATTCTTTTTATCACTGGCAATGAATATTGTCAGTTGTTTTCCTCCAGTTTTCAGGATCACTTTGCTCATTTTTGAGGAAATGTTTATCAAAATCATGTATGGTAAAATTTATTCAAACTTTAAAATGTACAAATAGATTTTAATGTGATATAAACAGTTGAGATCATGGATATGATTTCAGATACCACATTGCAATTAACCTTTAAGAAGCTATACTTGTTGAGTTTTAGTGTGGTATCAAAGAAAATACACTTCTTTTTCCAACAATATAGCTGTGTCAGGTTGGATTTTTCTCACATAGTTCAATCAAAACATATCACAACAGATCGAATGGGGAAAATTCAGCTGTCTTGTATTAAATAGGCATTTAAAAGATGGGGAGTTGGGGGGAGATAGCATGGGGAGAAATGCCAGATATAGGTGAAGGGGAGGAAGGCAACAAATTACACTGCCATGTGTGTACCTATGTAACAATAATGTATGTTCTTCACTTGTACCCCAAAACCTAAAATGCAATAAAAAAAAAACCAAAAAAACATTTGACCTAATAGCAAAAAAAAAAAAAAAAAAGAGATGCTTTATGCTTTAGGGATACTTGTACAGATGTCCCTAGATATTAAAATAAGATAGGAGAGTCTGGCTTCCTGGGGAGTTCTGAAGTGCTCCAGGTGGCATGGTTCTTGATCCCCCTGACCTTCTATCAATTACATTCTCTCAAACTCTGATTTCTTCTTAATATAGACTGACATCCCACCAAAAATGGGAGGTACAACATTACATCAGTCTTCTATGACTTTTTAAAAAATATAGTTTTCCCATATCAGATTTCTCACTATTGGAGCAGCCCATACCAGCTGCTTCCCTTTCTATGATGTTGTCTATTGTCCTACCTTGGGTAACTTCCCTGCTTACAACAAGCAGGAAGCAGATGTGGTAGCAATAGATCCAGCTCATTATCTGGATAAAAATTGGACTTGGCAGCAGTTCACCTTGGAGTTGCCAAGTCAAATGCAACAAAGTGTATGTAATTTGATTAAATAAAATACGGAGTTTCCTCCTGCTGACCACTCCCCTTTTCTGCTACCTTGTTTAGGAGTAGCTGGGGCTCCAGGCAACCTTGTGGGGGAAGTTTCTGATGATAAGTGCATCCCAGCAGAAGCATCATTACAGTTTATTCCCTTGCCCTCCAGCTGCCTATTTTTCACTTCACGTTGCTCAGGCATCTCAAGTAAACCTGTCCCAAACTGAGGTCTTGATTTTCTCTTTCAAGCCTGTGATTCCCAGGGGACTCTATCTCAGCAAACATCCATCTGAACATTTGAATCAGAACCTTTGGAGTCATTCTTGATCCCTCTATCTTTTTTTTCCTAAATATAATCCATTACAAAGTCCAGTCAGTCTACCTTCAAAATCATCTGCCCATTTCTCAAGCACAGCCCTAGTCCAGCCGTTATCATCCCTCATCGGGATACTGAAATCACCCCTGCAGACTCCCTGTGTCTTCCTGGTCACTTCTCTTCATCTCCAGTCCATTCACCACACCACATTGATAGCGTTCTTTTAAGAATTTAAGCCTTACCATGTCCTTCTCCTGCTAAAGCCCTTCAATGGCTTCTATTACAGAATCAAATCCAAATTTCTTACCATAACTTGCAAGGTCTGGTACTTACTACTTCCTATCCATCTCTCCAGCTTCCTAGCTTCCTCTCCTTCCACCCTCCCACATCCCTCTCTGTTCCAGCCATTCATCCAGTGTCTCCTTCATTTTCTTGAGCCAGCTGTATTAGTTTGTTCTCACATTGCTAATAAAGACATACCCGAGACTGGATAATGTATAAAGAAAAAGAGGTTTAATGGACTCACAGTTCCACATAGCTGGGGAGGCCTCACAATCATGGCAGGAGGTGAAGGAGGAGCAAAAGCGAGTCTTATGTGGCAGCAGGCAAGAGAGTGTGTGCAGGGGAACTGCCCTTTATAAAACTGTCAGATCTCTTGGGATTTATTCACTATCACAAGAACAGCACAGGAAAACCTGCCTCCATGATTCAATTACCTCCCACTGGGCCCCTCCCACTTCACATGGGGAGTATGGGAGCTACAATTTGAGATGAGATTTGGGTGGGGACACAACCAAACCATATCACCAGCCAAGCTCTTCTTGGTCCCAGAGCTCTGGACTGGAAGACTGCCAGACTCCCTCTTCCTTTCCTATAAATGGCTCTTTCTTTCTTTCTTTTTTTCTTTTTATTTTGACCAAGTCTTACTCTGTTGCCAGACTGGAGTGTAATGGTGTCATATTGCTTCACTGGTACCTCCACCTCCCAGGTTCAAGTGATTCCCTGTCTCGGTCTCCTGAGTAGCTGGGACTATGCACCACCACGCTCATCTAATTTTTGTATTTTAGTAGAGACTGGGTTTCACCATGTTGGCCAGGATGGTCTCAATCTCCTGACCTTGTGATCTGCCCACCTCAGCCTCCCAAAGTGCTGAGATTACAGGCATGAGCCACCGTGCCTGGCCATAGATGACTATTTCTTATGCTTCAGGTCTCAGGTTAAATACAACCCATCGTGATTTAATTTATGGCAACACACATTCCCTATTATTATTTTTCATAGCACCATGTTCTCACCCCTCTTAGTATCTATTTATGGTTGTCTATGTTTTTATAGTTTCCTTGTCTAATATCTGTATCCTGTACTAGACAGTAAGGTCCTTGGGAATGGATACAGACCCCCTAGAACAGGACACACATAGGTGCTTTGAGACTTTATTTTGAATTGATAAGTGAAATGGATAACAACGTGAAGCAGTGAATTCTGAATAGTCATGGAGCCAGAGGAATGCAAAACCATGATTTTACCACTCAGAAATGTCATGTTTATTTTGTATTTAAATCATTTTGTTTAATTAATAAACTCTGTTAGTTAAAGGAGTTTGTGAATATTGTTTTAGTTTTCAAAATATTTTAAGAGCAAAATTATTCCACAGAGCTAGGTTAGTGGGGAGGATCATCTGTAACACTAGTAATTGTCTAGAATTACAGTAGGATGATCTCTAACACTAGGATGTGAGGTACCAAGCCCAACAACTGTCAAGTAAAAATAAGTGTCTCTGTCCTTTGCAGAACAGCATACTCTGTAAGCCAAAGTCCTTAACATCTCAGCAATTACTGACTCCTGGGTTCCCTGTGGGTGATTTTAGATTCACAGCTTTAGGGCATCTCAGCACAAAAGCTGGACACATCCAACTTATTTGAGACCTATGTCTTTTTTCTGCTGGGCACTTGGGAGAAACTTTTGCTTATTTCTGGCAGAGATATCTTCAATTAAAAAAAAATTGTAAAAGCTTATTGAGTTTTGGCATGCAATGCTGAATTTACCGTCCAGTTAATGAGGAATCTCTTAGTTCTATAGGATACTGTAAATGCTCAGACTCCTGAGCTGAACTGACAGCAAGTAGACACTGGCTGGTCTTGTGCCTAAGGGCAGAGAATGAGTCTAACACAGTATATTTATTCCATCACCAGTCTATGGCTAATGTCACTCATTTATTAAGAATTATGCAGCAAATCACCTAGGCTGCTTGATGCAGGTGTCCTGTGCAACTTGGGAGATCATTTTCTTAACAATTTTTAAATTGATATAGAATGGATTTACATAATTTCAAGGTATTCGATATTTTGATACATTTACATAATATGTTAAGATTAAATCAGGGTAATTTGGATATCTTTCACAATTTTCTTTATGCTAGGAACATTCAAATGATTTTCTTCTGGTTATTTTGAAATATACAATAATTTATTGTTAAATGTAATCACCCTACTGATCTATGGAACACTACATCTCATTTCTTCTATCTAACTGTATATTTGTGCCCATTAATCAACCTCTCTTCATCCCCAGGAAGATCATTTTCAAAGTGGTTGTGTTGTACCGGAGTGAGCATAGAAAGTCAACACCAAGACAAAAGTATGCCAAATTGCAGGACCTTTATTGCCAGAGGCCATGGACAACTCTCCTCTCTCCAACCCGTGGCCTCGAAAGGAGGGTGTCAAGACTTTTTATGTCTGTAAACCACCTTGGGGGTGTGGGTGTGGGGCGGGAGTGGGGGTGAGGGGCTTCAGACATTCTGAGGGCCAGTGGATTCTGTAAATCACCTCCTGGGTGGAGATGAGGGTGAGGGGCTCCGGACATTCCGAGTGCCAGGTGACTTTGGACATTCCAATTGTTACTTAAGTTGTTCACAGAAGTCAAGATAAGTGTTAGTTTACACATTGCCTGGGTAGGGTGGAAACTACAGACCTTAATTACTTATTACAAGTCACAAGGGCCAAGATGGCGTGGGTTTGGACTGCTTGCCTGTCACATCAGGGTTACAGAGAGCAGTTTCAAAAGAAAGCCAAGGTATGGTTGAGGTATGCAGTTTTATGGGGCTTTTACTATGTCACAGTTGTAGTCTGAAAGTCATTCTTTCCAAAAAGATACAAATGTAACTGCCATTATTGCAAAGCTGAATTTAGGGAAAGGTGGACACAAGCTCAATACAATCAAATAAGTTAAAGTCAGTTACCACACAAAAAATAGAAGAAGGTATTCTATGGCTATAAGTTATTGAGGGAAAATAGTAGTAAAAAGTGGATTTCAAAAATATTTTTTTTTTGACTGTTTCTAAGTGAGAAATATGTTTCCTTTTTTCCTTTCCTTTCCCTTCCCTCTTTCCCCTTCCTTTCCCTTTCCGTTTTCCTTTCTTTTTCCCTTCCCTTCCCCTCTCTTCTCATCCCTTCCCTTTCTTTCCCTTTCCTTTTCCTTCCTGCACCTCTTTACTTTCTAAACTAGCTGGTCTCCATCTTTTGGGATAATTTCTTGATCTGCTGATGAGTATTGCCTTGCAGTTACAAAAACAAAAATAAAAGCACACCTCCAAAATAACTTTGCATTTGAACATACTAGAGAGTACGAGTCTCCCTCACAATATAATTGATAATGGTTCTGTACTTAAAGGGAACTTTGAATAAGCACATCAGCTAAGACTTACTTAGAATTTTCTGCAAATAATTTTAAGAGCCCTGATGCAGGGAATCAATAACCCAGCATTGAATGGTGTGAGAAAAGAGAATTGTAGGCCACACACTGAGGATCAATAGAAATTACTCAACATAAAAAGAAGAAAAAATGTATTTCAGCAGAAAAAGTGGCTAAGAGTATAAATGTGCTCCTTAGTCAAGAGTTAATATCAGAAACACATTTTATTCTTTCATTTGTTTATTAAATCAATATTTTTGAAAGCTCTGGACCATGGGTGGAAACAAGACATTCTCTGCCTTTAAGAAGCTTATAATAAAGCATATTATTTGTGGTTTAGTCTATAATAATAATATAGAATATAATAAATTCTCTGGAAGGGAAAACACTGCATATAATTAACATTCCACATTCTGATTTTAGTTGTTTTCAATTAATCATTTTTGTTAGTTGGGTAAGTCTAGAGTCAGGAACACTGCTCCAGGTATTGTACATGGATATTTAGACTACGTGGACACCGAATCGTTGTAGTCAAGATCCTGTTAGATAAGAGTGAAGAGATCGAGTAGGTTAAACCTTTAAAATGAAACTGATTTTTAAAAGTTTATTTCTCTTTGGGAATATTATATATTATGCTTGTACACATTAAGCATATCATTTTAAAAGATGACAGTTTTCCTATGAGATTTTTACACAATTATTGAATTTTACAGTATTCTTACACTGCTCAATTTAGAAATCCATTAGATATTATCTTTAATTGATTTTTAATTTGACCAGTGCTGCTTACCCCCAAATAATTATAAACTCTTTAAAGAGAAGATTTTATTCTCATTTTTAACTTGTTTTCTGTATTTTTTTTTTTTTAGACAGAGTCTCACTCCGTCACCAGGAGCCAGGCTGGAGTGCAGTGGTGCAATCTCGGCTCACCGCAACCTCCACCTCCCGGGTTCAAGCAATTCTCCTGCCTCAGCCTCCCAAGTAGCTGGGACTACAGGCATGTGCCACCATGCCCAAGTAATTTTTCTGTATTTTTAGTAGAGACGGGGTTTCACCATGTTGGCTAGGATGGTCTCGATCTCTTGATCTCATGATCTGCTCGACTCAGCCTCCCAAAGTGCTGGGATTACAGGAGTGAGCCACCACGCCCGGCCCTGTATTTCTTAAATGAGTATAAAATATAGAAGAAGCATTACATGAAATTATGCTCATTAAATGAAAATGGGTGGAAAATTGTTCTCCTTCCTGAAAACATGAGCTAGAGCCATGGCTCACATGAAGATGAGGTTAAGGTTAAGGTTAACCTTATGTTACCCTGTAGTACAAATTTCCTTTATAAATACTGAGGGGGAAGGAAATGAAAGGAAAATAATGATTCTCCTTGTGTTCAATGATTTCTTTGTTTCCTAAATAATTGGCACCTTGGTGGTAGTCCCAGAATTTACGCCCCCATGACTAATGTAGTGCCTGAAGTAACAAAGAATGTATGAAGGCTATTGTATTAGTTTCCTGGGACTGCCATAATAAATGATTGCGTGCTGGGCATCTTAAACAATACAATTTATTGTCTCATAGTTCTGGAGACTAAAAGTCAGAAATCAAGGTGTCAGCACATCAAAGGTGTCCCTTTTGAGGGTTGTAAGAAAGAGTCTGTTCCATTCCTCTCTTAGTTTCTGGTGGTTTACTGGCACTCTTTGGTGTCCATGAGCTTGCAGATGGCTATTTTCTTCCCGTGTCTTCATATCACCATCCCTCTGGGCATGTCTGTGTCTGTGGTCCAAATTTCCCCTTTTTCTTAAAGACATAAGTCCATCCTAATGAGCCCATTTTAACTTAATATGCAAAGACCCTCTTTCCAAATAAGGTCACATTCACAGTTGCTGAGAGTTAAGACTTCAACCTCTTTTAGGGGGGACACAATTCAACCCATAACAACTTTTTTTTTGAGACAGAGTCTCCCTTTGTCACCCAGGCTGGAGTGCCATGGCACAGTCCAGGCTCACTTCAACCTCCATCTCCCAGGTTCAATTGATTCTTCTGCCTCAGCCTCCTGAGTAGCTGGGACTACAAGTGTGCACCATCATGCTCAGTTAATTTCTGTATTTTTAGTAGAGACGGGATTTCACCGTGTTGGCCAGGCTTGTGTCTCAAACTCCTGGCCTCAAGTAATTCACCCACTTTGGCCTTCTAAATTGCTGAGATTACAGGCATGAGCCATGTAACAACTATTTTTTAAGAAGTCTCTTTGATTTTATTAAGAACAATCATTTTACCATGCTGAGAGAGTTAGACAAAAATCCCTGTTCATGCTTGACTTACAGAGAGATGCTTGCCCACATTTTACTGTAAATTCTAAAGGCTCTTCCAATTCTTGCTGCCACTTTTGAAAAGGACTTTGTCTATGTGATTATTCTATTGTTTAAATTAATATCAGATAGATCATATCTAGAGTCCTGGTACTCCATGCCATGCCTGAAACATCTTATCTAGATTTTATTACTATGTATACCCTTGCTTGTAGGAAAGAAGTCATAAGGAAAACTGGGGACATCACAGGTATCTGGAAATAACAGAAAAAGATAGAATATCTATTATAAAAATAGCAGGTCAAGACTATTTTATTTCTTTGAGGAGAATGGGTTATGCTGAATATCTACAAAGGAATGAACAATATTCAGACATGTTTCATTGCTGGCATCCATAGCATCTGGCATCCATAGCATCAGGCATCCACAGTATCTGGCATCCACAGCATCAGGCATCCATAGCATCAGGCATCCATAGCTGCAGGCATCCATAGCATTGGGCATCAATAGCATCCATAGCATCAGGCATCAGTAGCATCCATAGCATCAGGTCCTGCCACCTCAAGCAGTTAACACAAAACAAATCTAGTACACTAGGGTGACAAAAACTGACCTACCATAAATACATACACTTTTTTTTTCCCCAGAAGCAATTATAGGTGGTCTCTTGTATCTAATCCTGCTTGTAACTAGAGGCAAGTATGTTAAGAAGGAAATGAAATGGAGGCATGTTTACTGGCCCATATGGGTATGGGTCTCATTTGTGACATGTGCTAATCTGCTAATGTGAACAGCAGGAGGATATGACCAAAGCCCAGATAAGACACTGTTCACAGAGGATATGACTAACTGGAAGTTTGTCCTGTAAACATACCAAAAAAAAAAAAAAAAAAAAAAAAAAAAAAGGCCCGGTGTTGACATAATGTGGGGGATATTATAGGAAAACGGTGAGAGAAAAAGTGATTTAATTTAATGTATTATTTTTTTTTTTTTTAGATTT
>CAUYQU010013118.1:0-23506 GCA_963574635.1 Cheracebus regulus | reverse complement strand
ATGCTGGACTGCCTCAGTAATGGCAGACGCCCTTCCCCCCACAGAGCTGGACTGTCCCATGTCCAGCTGCACTTGCTGCAGAACTCTCAGTCCGGAGTGTTTCAGATGGCTGGTCTTTGTTGCGGTGGGACCCACTGAACCCCAGATCACCTGGCTCCGTTCCAGTCTCCTTTTTTTCAGTTGAATGGGTGACTCTGTCTCCTAGGCCTTCCAGGCGTCAGTTGGAACAGCTGCCCAGATTTGTGTGAGTTTTTGTGTGGAGGCCCGCTGCACCAGCTGAAACAGCTATGCTGGAAACTCATGCCGCTTTGCAGCCCGGGAATCTCCTGGTCTTTGGGCTGTAGCAACTCGTTTGGAAATGCGGTGATCACTCACCCTCTGTGTTGTTCTTGCTGGGAACTGCACTCCAGAGCTGTTCCTATTCGGCCATCTTGGATCCCCCAGGAGCTGGCTTTTCGTATGTCTTTTTTTGGGGAAATGTGTAATCAGATCATTTGCTCATTTGTAATTATTTGTCTATTTGTTGAGTTTCTGGAGTTCATTATATATTCTGTATTGAAGCCTGTTATCAGGCATCATTTGGAAAATTTTCTCCCAATTGTCTTGATGGTGTCCTTTCAGGCACAGATGTTTTTAATTTTGATGATGTCTATTTGTTTTTGTTATTGCTTGTGGTTTGTTGGTGTTTTTTTTGTTTTTTTTTTTAAACACTGGGCTGGAGTGCAGTGGTACAATCTTGGCTCACTGCAGCCTTGTCCTCCAATCCTCCCACCTCAGCCTCTTGAGTAGCTGGGATTGCAGGCTACTACACCTGGCTAATTTTTGTAGGAAACTGCTGGGAGAACAGGCATGAGCCACTGTGCCCAGCTGTTGGTGTCATCTGTAACAAACATTGGTAGCTCCAGTATCATAAAGATTTACCCTCTTTTGTTCTAAGTGTTTTATAGTTTTTTCTGTTATATTTAGGTCTTGATCCATTTTGATTTAATTTTTGTACATAGTATGAGGAAGGGGTCTGCATTTTAATTCTTTTGCATGTAGTTATGACATTGTTTCATCAACATTTGTGGGAAAGACTATTTTTTCCCCCATTGAATTGTCTTAGCATTCTTGTTAAATCAGTTGACCATAATGTGAGGGTTTTTCTGGACTCAATCTATTTGATTTATGTACTTCCTGTTCTTATTCCGGTACTGCATTGTCTTTATTACTTTAGCTTTTTAGTAAGTTTTGAAGTCAGGAGATTTGAGTCCTGTAATGCATTGTCTTGTGAGATTGTTTTGGCTATTCAGAGTCTCTTAAATTTTTATATGAGTTTTATGGTCTGTTTGTCAATTTTGGTAAATTAGCCAGCTGGGATTGTGATAGACATTGTGCTGAATCTGTAGATTAGTTCGAGAAATATTTCTGTTTTAAAAATAGTCTTTCAGTCCCTGAACCATGGGGTGACTCCAGTTTCTCTCAACAATTTTTGGTTGTTATCAGAGTATAAGTTTTTCAATTCTATTCCTAAAATATTTTTATATATTTTCTTTTTGATGCTATTGTAAATGGAGTTTTTTGTTTTATTTTCAGGTTTGTTGCCAGTGTATAGAAATATAATTGTTTTGCATGTTTATCTTGTATCCTGCAACCTTGCTGAACTGATTTATTAGTTTAAATAGTGGTTTAGTGGATTCTTTGGGATTTTCTATAACCAGGATCGTATTATCAGCAAATAGAGTTTTACCTTTCCAGTTTGGGTGCCTCTTATTTTTCTTGACTAATTGTCCTGGCTAGAACCTGGAGTGTAATGCTGAATAGCTATGATGAAAAGAGAAGTCTCATCTTGTTCCTGGTCTTAGGAGGGAACACATTCAGTCTTCCACCATAAAGTCTGATGTTACCTGTGGGCTTTTCATATATACCCTTTGTCAGGGTCAGTTCTGGACTATTGCTAACTTGTGGCTTTTATCATGAAAGGGTATTGAATTTTGCAGAATGCTTTTTTCTGCATCTATTGAAATGATCATGTGGTTTTTGTCCTTTTAGAATAGAGATGTATTCCATCTGTCATATTGCATTAATTGATTTTCAGATTTTAAATCAAACTTGCATTCCTGGTATAAATCTCACTTATCAAGTATGATCTCTGTATATATTTCTAGATTAAGTTTCCTGGTAGTTTTTAAAAAGTATTTTTGTGTCTGTATTCATAAAATAATATTGATCTCTTACTTTCTTTTCTTGTGATGTTTTTCTCCGGCTTTGATATCAGTATTGCTGGACTCACTGAATGAGTTGGGAAGTGTTCATCCTTTCTCTTTGCTCAAAGAGTTGTGAAAGATTGCGATTCAGTTTTAAATGTTTGGTAGGAGTTAGCAGTGAAACTATCTGGGCCTGTTTTTTTTTGTGCGTTTTGTTTGGTTTTTGGTGGGTATTTTAAAATGGCCAATTCAGTCTCTGTTATAGATCTGTTCGTAGTTTAAATTTCTTTTTAAATTCATTTCAGTAGTTTGCATCTTTCTAGGAATTTTTCAACTTACTTGATTTGTTGCATTTGGTTCATAGTATTTCCATATGTCTTTTTGTTTTTGTACGGTCCATAGTAATTACCCTATTTTGTTCCTGAGTTTAGTAATCTTTTTTTCTTAGTTGAGCTAAAAGTTTATCAATTTTGATTTTTTCAAAGAGCTAACTTTTGGTTTTGTTTTCTGTTTTTGTGTTTACCATTTCATTAGTTTCCACTCTTATCTTTTTTTTTCCCAGTCTGCTTGCTTTTGGTTTAGTTGTTCTTTTTTCAGTGTTTAAAAGTAAAAGGTTAGATTATTGATTTGAGATGTTTGCTTATACTTCTTAAGTCCAGAATTTAGTTCTTACTCTCTCTCTTTTTTTTTTTTTTTTTTTTTTTTGAGATGAAGTCTCATTCTGTCACCCAGGCTGGAGTGCAGTGGCATATTCTCAGCTCACTGCAACCTCTGCCTCCTGGGTTCAAGCGATTCTTAGGCCTTACCGTCTCAAGTAGCTGGAATTACAGGTGTGTGCCACCATGCACGGCTAATTTTTGTTTTTTTAGTAGAGACGTGGTTTTGCCATGTTGACCAGGCTGATCTTGTTCTGACCTCAGGTGATCTGCTCACCTCGGCCTCCCAAACTGTTGGGATTACAGTCATGAGCCACTGGACCCAGCCTAGTTCTCTTTTATAATGCCTTTATCTTTACTGAAATTTTATCTTTGAGATATTGTCTCATAGCTTTCTTTAACAGTAGTTTCTTTTATTTTTTAAGCATTATGATGGCTGATTTGACATTTTGAAGGTTCACCTTCATGGTCGCATGCAGTGGCTCACACCTGTAATCCCAGCCCTTTGGAAGGCTGAGGCAGGTGGATTACCTGAGGTTAGGAGCTTGAAACCAGCCTGGCCAACATGGTGAAACCCCGTTTCTACTAAAAATACAAAAATTATCTGGGTGTGGTGGCATGCACCTGTAATCCCAGCTACTCGGGAGGCTGAGGCAGGAGAATCGCTCAAACCCAGGAGCCAGATGTTGCAGTCAGCTGAAATTGCACCATTGCACTCCAGCCTGGGCGACAAGAGTGAAACTCCATCTCAAAACAAACAAACAAAACAAAACAAAACAAAACAAAACAAAGTTCATCTTTGAGGTTTGTTTTTACCTGAGGAGGCTGGCTTTGGCTGTCTCCGGCTGTCTCCTTCCTTGGCCATCTCTGGTGAACTGCTGGTCCATCTTTTTGCTCTCAACAGAACTTCCTCTTATTTACTTATCACCAAAATCTTCATTATTTTTGAGAATTACTTCTCTCCACCGCCAAACTTTATTGGGTATAAGTGACAAAAAAAAAATTATGACCTTTCTAAAAAATTAGAAAGTTTTACTGATATTTCTTGAAATTTTTTTTTATGGAGATTGGATCTCACTCTGTTGCCTAGGCTGGAGTGCAATGGTACAGTCATATCTCATTGTAACCTCAAACTCCTGTGCTCAAGCAATCCTCCCATCTTAGCCTCCTGAGTAGCTAGGAGTACAGGCATATGCCACCATGCCCAGCTCATTTTAAAATTTTTTGTAGAAATGGGGTCTCACTATGTGTGTTAGGCCGCTCTCTAACTACTGGCTTCAAGTGATCCTCCTGCCTCAGCCTCCCAAAGTTTCAGGATTACAGGTGTGAACTACCCCACCAGGTCCTGACAGGTATCTTTGAATCCTCTTTTTCTCCTTTGTTAATATATAATTTTTAGGTGATATAGTGAAAAGAAATTGTGATGTTAACAAAATAAGAAGATAGTAAAGCACAAGACATGAGCAGAGCTAAAGAAGTGTTTAGTTCTGTTGACTGGATTTTGGAGGATTCTGAGCAGTAGAATTTAATAATAGAAAGATAGGTTGGGGAGAGGTTCAAAAGACTGTAGAATAAATCCATGCCAAAACGTTTAGAATCCATTCTGTAGGCCAGAAACTGGCAAGTTGTGGCCTGTTCTGTGTCACAACGTGGTGGAGTGTCAAAGGGGAAGCTGGATGCATGCGAAGGGGCAAAACCCAGGGGTGTCCTTGCTTTATAACAATCTACTCTCATGGAAACTAGTTCATGCCCACAAAAAGTAATTCAGTTGTGCCAGATGATAGTGGGAACTCACTCATTACATCAGAACAGGAGAATGGCCTCAAGGCATTCATGAGGGGTCAACCACCACCACCATGACTGAAACATTTCCCACTAGGCCCCACCTGACAAAACCTGTCACGTTGGGGATCAAATTTCAACATGAGTTTTGGGAGGACAAACCATATCGAGACCATGGCAGTATTCAAGAAATTGTGTATCAGAAAGTTAAGGATACGAGGTGATCTCTACTGTTGGTGAGGTTACCATTATAGTGCACTCAAGTACAGCTGAAGGACTGTGTTGATTGGCATTCCATTCCTCCAAATTTCCTGTAAATTGGTGATTACATTTAGTGTTGGCTTGGATTCAGGTTTGACTTACTTGGCATAAGTGATGGTGTGTAATTTTATTAGGAGGCACAGTATGTTTGGTGGTCTGTCATGCTGTTAGGATCTCCTAATTCTGTCATTTCTTTCTTTGTTAGCTGAAATATTCCTGTAAAGGGAAATGTTTTCTCATAAATTACCAGGTTATCCTGAGAAACAGTTTGAGTATTTCCTTGTATTTACCATAATGCAAGATAAGTTTCTTACCTAGCATCCTCCAAAGATGATCAATAAAATGTTTTATTAGGTTTGGTTTTAAAAAATTTTTAGTACCCTTATGAATGTGTAGATCCAAATGTACTCTATGTGTTTCAATGTATTTTAAGTATAATTGTTTCATTTTTGCCCAGTGGGAGCCTCTTGAATTTGCCTTGAGTCCTTTTGACCTGATTCTAATAGTCTTTGGTAGTTTCCTTGCTGTCTTGGTGTATAGTCCGAGCCTGGGAAATGGTATTCAAGACTACAAGCTGGGCACGAGGGATATTCATTGCTATACATATGTATCTAAAGGATATATATGTATAGTATATATGTGTATATATAATATATGTGTGTAATATATACTGTTAATATATATCTTGCTAGTAAATTGAGATATAATTAGCTACATATATACTAATATATATTAATATATATAACTAATAATATTGCTATTTATATATATATTCATTGATAATTGGATTGGTCATTGTTTTTACAAAATAGAGCCAAGAAATATGTTGTTTGGCATTTTTTAGTCAGTAACATATTAATATACATAGATGATTCTTTTTTCTTTAAATTTTAAATTCTGGGGTACATGGGCAGGTTTGTTACATGGATACATTGTGTGATGCTGAGGTTTGACTTTCTTTTGAACCTGTTGCCCTGGTAGAGAACACAGTACCCAAGAGGTCATTTTTCAACCCTTGCCCCACTGTCTCTTTTACCTCTTCTGGGGTCCCTGTGTCTGTTATTTCCATCTTTGTGTCTATAATACAGATATTTCTCATTCAAATTCATGACTACATTCTTTATCCTTAACCTACTTGATTCTGTTTTTATATCTCCCACACCAAAAATTCTGATTCTCATCTTAATTACTTGGTTGCTTTATCCCACTAATGTATAACATTTAGTCTCAGACTAATTAAACCAACATTATTACCAAGAAATGGTTACTATTGTTTTTTTTTAGTGGCTCTTTTGGTCTCTAAGATATATTCATATACTAGCAATATATAGTGAAAATACAATCAAATCATTACAATTTAAAGTTATTAAAATAATCCTCATTTGGTTGATTCATTTACTTCATTTTATCTTAACTTTTAGAAATAGCTTAATTTTTTGGGTAATGAATATATACAGCATAGACAGTTCTAAGGTCTAATTTATAAGACAAGGTATATTCAGGGAAGTCCACCTTCTACCCCATCCCTCTACCCTTCTTTTCCTTCTCCTTTTCTTCCCCTAGTTTTAGTTCATCCTTTCATTAAACAAAACAAAAACAAACAAAAAATAGATATTCTCTCCTTGCCTTCTTAGGTAAGCAGTAGCATACTATACATTTTCTGTGTTGCCTTCTTCACTAAGTAACATGTCCTGCAGATCACTTCATAGTAGCAGATAGAGGTAGTGTGCATTCCTTTTGCAGCTGCACAGTGCTCCAATTGTGGATTTACATAGTTGTCCAACCAGCCTCCATAATCGATTTTGTTTTAATATAATTTAAAGGAATTCTTTTAGTTTTACTAGTGCTAAAACTTCACAATTCCTTTATGTTTTTATGGCTTTGTGTGTAATAGTAAATATTTGTTAAAATGAAACTTTATTTTCTGTTTACTTAAATTGACATAATAATTGTATGTTTATAGAATACATAGTGATGTTTTGATAAAATGTGTAGTGATCTGATCAGGGTAATTAGAATATCCATTGGCTGTAACATTTATCATTTCTTTGAGTTGGGAATATTCAATATCCTTCTCCTAGCTATTTGAATCTATCTATTACTGTTAACTATAGTCCTCCCACGGTGCTATAGAACACCAGAACGTATTCCGCCTGTCTAACTGTAATTTTGAAATGTTTTTAAACATCTCAAAAAGAGCTTTCCAAATGTACTTTATGTTTTCTTCTGGCTGTGTTTATTCACAACTAATTATTTGACCATGGTAATAATTTTTAACATAGCTTATATGTGTTATCTCAAATTAAACACAGAATATGTTGTATCAGCATGAGAAGTAAACGTAGAATTAAACTAGTTATCTCATCTTTGTAAAGAGCCTTATAGTCTTAAAAGTATGTGTAGTCACGTAGTTTGATTTAATATGTTATCCTAAACCAGACTACTAAGTCTGCTAACCCAGATATACATGCAGTTTTGCCTACTAAAAAGAAAATAATAAATATAACTCAAATTTCTATGGAATACCTTGATTTTTTAAAAGTTTAATTTAAAAAGGGCCTTATAGTAAGACCTCAGATTTTATTT
The DNA here is from genome assembly GCA_963574635.1 of Cheracebus regulus. Lineage (NCBI taxonomy): Eukaryota > Metazoa > Chordata > Mammalia > Primates > Pitheciidae > Cheracebus > Cheracebus regulus. Next base: position 16,035 of record CAUYQU010013118.1, on the reverse strand, counting down.
TATGCAAATCATTTCAGCTCATCCCATTTAACTGAAAATAACTATTGGGAAATAGTTCTAGTAAAATTAGTTCATCAGTATTGCACTTTAGAATTGGAGTCAGATATTATTTTAAAGTTCAGGGTCCACCATTTTTTCTTCAGTGTTTTTCATCTTATATACCAACAGGAATTTTCTTACTCAAAAACAATCTGATTGCATCATAATTATTCTCAGTCCCATTCATTATTTCCAATTTCATTTGTCAAAGAAAATGGCACACAGTCGTTTCACCTTTGATGTGCAAGTGGCTGTGTCCACATAGGGATTATTGCCACCCTTTGAGTTTGGACCCTTATAGAATAATCTTCAGCTGACTTTAATTTACTTAAGAAGGAAAGAGATTTTCTGGCACTGCTGTGGGACTTCTTTTTGTCTATTTAGTCTCTTTAGGTTTTTATAATATAAATCTTTTTAAATAAAATGATTTAAGTAGTCCAAAGTCTCATTGCCATTAAGACTGTCTTATTTATTGAGAATGCTCTGCCAATATTCAGCTTTCTATAAAAATTACTTGGGCTGTCTTTGTGATTGACTCTCTTTTTCTTTTTGTCCTCTAGTGCATTCCACTCTTCGTTCAACTTGTTTTGGAGAGGTTAACTCGAGGGGTCAAAACCAGTGAGCTTCGTACAATGTGTCTTCAGGTTGCAATTGCTGCCTTGTACTACAACCCTGATTTGCTGCTACATACTTTAGAACGAGTTCAGTTGCCTCACCACTCTGGACCTATCACTGTACAGTTTATAAATCAGTGGATGAGTGATACAGATTGTTTTCTTGGGTATGTGTCTTTTGGATTTTACACGGCTTTTCTGTTTCTGGAAGGTTTGCTTTTCCATATTTGCATATAATAGTATGTACAAAGATAATTTTCATGTCAGGATTTTTAATGTATTGTTAATATTTGATTTTTAGAGGATTAAGATTGTATTTCAGCAGTGTAATCTAGTAGAAAGAATGCAGGCTCTGAAAATTAGATGTAGCCCTTACCTGCTATTTTTTTTTTTTTGCACCAAAAAAGTGTATAATGTGTATAATGATTTATATCTTTAGGTAACAAGAATTAATTATCTGTCTGGGTTTCATGATTAAGTGTCAATGGGTAAAAACATTCTAAATGGAGTCAGAAGGGACCCCTCTGGCACTGATATAATGTAATGTCACAGAATATTCAACTCTTTGCAAGGGGACCCTGTTCTCAAAAGTGGAATCAGAAGACTTGTTATTTGGAACCCAGGTGCTGCCCCAGTAGGAGAATTTGGCTTTATGTGAAGCACTCTTCTAGTTTTCAAAAATAGGAAGAGGTCCCAACTAGTGTTATGTACCCACCTCGGGTCACCCAACACAGATTAGTGACTGTGCTATGCTAGAAATTTAGCTAGCTGTCTAATTTGTTTTAAAACACTATCAAATTTGTTTTAAACCACTGGAAATTAATAGTATTCTTTTTAAGTTTTGTGAGAGGTCATTTAGAAAAGTTTGCTGAGAGAAGCAGACTCCCCACAGTAGTTAAGACACTGCTGCTACAGATGGAGGCCTGAATTAGGATGGGGAGATAGGAATGGAGGAACATATTTACAAGCTGCTATGCATATTCTAATTTTTCTACTTACAGGACACTGGAATTTATCCTTGATTGAGATTTGTGATTAAAACCTTGAAGGGAAGAACATACTTTCAAATAAGTTGTGCTTAAAGTTATCTCTGAGAAAGATTAGGGAGTAGAGATTTGGTCATTTAAAGTTAAGTGGTTGGTCCTCTTGTGTCTTTATTAGCACCTGGAAGCAATTTCCCAAAGGTAGAAAGGCTTGCCCTGCTCTTGTGTAGACTGGGGGTCCTTGGGTTGTGCTTCCTTGGATTCTTTAGAGCCCTGGTTGTCTTTTCCGTTGTGATCCGGTTGACACCTATTTCAGGGCTGCATGGATAAGAAGCTCCTCAGGTCAAGTACAATTCCTGTACTTGAATCAAGGAATGCAAATAATGAAGAATAACAGAAGTTTGTAAAATATTCATTATTGGATTTGTTACTCTCACTTTAAACAAATTGAATCACTGCAAGTGAATTTTTTATTCACACTTAAAATTTTAAGAATGTTTTGCCAATGTAATCTTTTAATTTTTAATTTTTTAGTTTTAAGCAACTTAGAGGAAACATTTAATAGAAAAATGTCTAATGTATACTGATCAAACTTTTTTCTTTCCAAATTAAATTTTCCTTGTCTTTATTTTTTCTTATACTGTTTTATAACAGAGGACTTTAGTAGACTATTTACATTAAGTTCAGCTTACTAGCTTGCTAGATGCTGAGTTTTTGAAACATCTTTCACTTCTTAGGGTTTGTGTAGAGTATGTGTCCCAAGAAACCTTGTAGCTCTATCTAATGTTGGAAGAGTCTAAGAAACTCTTCATTTTCCCTCACCATTGTATAGGACTTTTATGCTGTCAAATACAGGTATTTCTGCTTTAATAAAATCCTTATGTCAAGGCTCATATATAACATTTATATTAATCTTAAATCGATATTACAGCAAGATTCATCATGTTAATTGCAGGCTCCCAATAGGTCTTTGATAATAATTGGTTTGCAGAATTTGATTTATGTAGGATTTCATTCAGTACAAGATGAAGGATGTCTCTGTATAATACCAACAGATGAACCTTAGAGTATGCCTTGGACATTTCTTTTTGTAGTTTCTCCAGAATTTGTTCTTTATTCCACTTTTCACGTCTACATTTTTTTTTTCTTCAAAATTTACAGGCATCATGACCGGAAGATGTGTATAATAGGACTGAGTATCCTTTTGGAGTTGCAAAATCGACCTCCTGCTGTAGATGCTGTGGTGGGACAGATTGTTCCTTCAATTCTTTTCCTTTTCCTTGGCCTAAAGCAAGTCTGTGCTACTAGACAACTGGTAAACAGGGAGGATCGTTCAAAAGCAGAGAAAGCTGATGTGGAAGAAAATGGTAAAGTCTTCTAATTGAAATGAATGCTATAATTAATTTTGATTTGTGTATGCATTTTCTCTGAATACTAGTCTATATGGAGTCATTAAACAGATGTACCTTCTTTGGCCCGCTGCACATAGAACACATATTTTGGGCTTGATTAACTTGCTATTAATTGTATCGTGATATAAATTTAGATTTGTGCACCTTCTGACACGTAATATACTCAGTGATTTTCTTTTTTTATGGAGCCTAATAGATGTTGTTACACATTATTATAACAATCAAATGGTCTTGATTATAAGTTAGCAATCTAGTATCTAATTTTTTGTTTATGCTAACTGCCTCATCAAGGCAGCAGCCATGAGTTAAATGAATCATTAGCTTAAGAACTGAAGTTTTAGTACTACAGATTAGTAGAGAGTGTCTTTTTTTTGTAATGGTTCTGAGGTGATTCATTATCAAAAATTATATTTGAGAGAGATATTTGTGATTTAAACATAAGGTACATAAGTGAAGTAGATTTACGTAATTGAGAGTCAGAATAAGATTGTTAGAGTTGAACATTAGACCTTTGTTTTGTTTAATGATGAGATTGCGGGGCTACTTGCTAGAGTCTAGGAAGTAGCATTCTCCAATTCCAGGTGGAGTTTTTCCTCTTTTGGTTAAAAACAGATACCTTGTTAGCTGAGAAAAATCAGAACTCTTCCTGGTAAACATACAGCTCTATTTTTGATGCTAAATTCTGTGATTTTAACATGTGTAGATTTAAAACACTTTAAACTGGCATCATCCCAGTTTGTTCACATACCATGGATTATAAACTACCCTTTGTCCCTTCCCCAACACAAAGTACAGCTTCTAATTTGTTTTTCTAAAATCTGTGTAGGTCTTTTGAGGAAATGCTTCTTTACTAGAAGTGTTGTATATGTGATTTTTGTTTTGTTTTGTTTTTAGCTAACTATGTGCTAACAGTTGTAGAATTCTTTTTTTTTTTTTCCAGTATGTTATGATCTCTAATTTCTTGTTTTGGTAACTCTTTATTGGCTTATACTTATATGGCTTGAGGGAAAATTTTCTAGTAATATCCCAGACTTTCTTGTACTTCCTACTAAAATATGGAATGATTAACGAGTTGAGGTATTTCTCAGTCTTTGTGTTAGTAGTTGTACTTTGCCGTGCATTTTGTGCATTTGGTCCAAACGATGGTTAAGTGCCTTGTTCCTAAAACTACCTACTTCAGTCTACCTGCTTCAATATGGTGTGTGTAATAAAACAAGTTTTAGGTTAATATTACCTGGTTTGGGTTTACTCCAGGTTTTCTGTCTTATCTTGAATTTTGTTCTGCATTTACTGCCTTCCTGTTCCAGTATTTCAGTTACAATCTCAGTGCTAGGAACAGATTGACACTGAAAATAGATACAGAATCCATGGTGATATATATATAATGTAGTTCAAGTTTTTAACTTTTCAAGCCACATGTAGCTATTTTTCTTTACATTTTTGCTATTTCTTTTTTATTATAAATTTAAAAATTATATATTTATGTGGTACAACGTGATGTTGATTTGTGAATACAATATGGAATGATTAAGTCAAACCAATATATTCATTACCTTAAATACCCTTTTTAATGGTGGAAACATTTGAAATTTACAGTCTTGCCAATTTTGAAATGTACAATATGCTATTAACTATATTCACCATGCTGTATAGTAGATAGAAAAAAAAAGACATACAAACAAAACAAAAACCTTATTCTTCTGTCTGAGACTTTGTACCTTTTTACCAGCATTCTCCCATTCCCACTACTTCCAGCCTCTGGTAACCACCATTCTACTCTCTACTTCTGTGAGTTTCATTCTCTTAGATTCCGTGTATAAGGGAGAACAGGCAGTATGTGTCTTTCTGTGCCTGGCTTATTTCACTTACCGTAATGTCCAAGTCCATCCATGTTGTTGGAAATAACAGAATTACCTTTTTAAAAGCTAAATAGTGTTTCATTTTAAAGAATCTGTATTTTCTTTATTCATCTGTTGTTGATGGACACTTAGGCTGATTCTGTAACTTGGCTATTGTGAATAATGCTGCAGTGAACACGGGGCTGCTGACATCTGTTCTACATACTGATTTCAAATATTTTAGATACATACCCTGAAGTGGGATGGCTGAGTCTGTACTTTTACTGTTTCTGCTAGCAGAAATGATCTCCTCATTTGGGCATTTTTAAGCAGTTTATAATCAACTCAGTTTATTAAGAGGACTGAATTCTCAATGGGAAGTCATTGTCTAAAACACATGCACTGACTGCACAGTCACTTTTTTTAAACAAAGGTAATTTTGAAATCTGCAATTGAATAATATTCTTGTATTAATGAACATGCATAACATAACAGTAGTAATGTTCATCTGGATAACAGGTTTAGGGAACCTGTTTTCAGTGAGGAGGATAAGGATATTCTCAACTTAGCAAACTCTACAGTAAAGATAAGGTTTATTTATTTTATTTTTTTATTTTTTGGCTCTCCTCTTTAGACCAGAGATAAGATTTATTTTTATTAAAATTACGTGGAAGATTTTTCCTTTCCAGGGTGTGATTTTATAGTCTTTGTTTTTTGTTGTGAAATTTTATATTTTGTCCTTATGTGTTTTGATTCCTTTTAAATAATTAATGGATTCGCAGAGGAGATTTCAAGTGATGAAGAGGAGACTAATGTAACTGCTCAAGCAATGCAGTCAAATAATGGAAGAGGTGAAGATGAGGAAGAAGATGATGATGATTGGGATGAAGAAGTATTGGAAGAAACTGCCCTTGAGGGGTTCAGTACTCCACTGGACCTTGACAATAGTGTGGATGAATATCAGTTTTTTACACAAGCTCTGATAAGTATGTCTTTACTCCCCACATCTTCTGATATATTTTTTTCTAAACTCTTTCTTCATTTCTTCCTGTTAGTTTCGATATCTGCCCAAGATTGGTCTAGATTCTTTTAAAAATTTTTTGTTTATTCCTTATGATAGAAATCCTCAAACATACACACACGAAATGATTGAAAATACAATAATGAAACACCTGTCACCCAATCCTAGCAACTTACATCGGGAAGTAGCAGGGTTAGCCTGTAGGTTATCCTTGCAAAAGTAATATATGGCAAGAGTATCTGTGTATGTTTTTCATCCTCTAGGCATAAATGGGGAAGCATTTTTATAGCAAAGAATGATGTGTTTCAGGCATGTGTTTCTTAAAAATTGTGGCTATCAACCTATTAGTAATTGACAATCCCTGAAATGAAACTGCTATCATGAGAGAGTGACTTTTTACTTTGTAAGTAATTTGCCTATTTTATACAAAAAAGGACAGTATAATTACAGTTACAGGACTCATAAATGATTTGGGAGGAGAAAATATTTGCCAAATATTCGTAATAGGCGTAATGTACACAGTGTTCAGAGGCCATCATCAAATGTGTAAGACCAATAACCTTGTAGAAAAATGGAAAATAGAAATGAAAAATTTACAGAATAAAAAGCCAATGAGGATATTTAGAAAATTATTCATCAAATAAATTATTTTAAGTCTCATTAATATAGATTATTTGTTTAATGGTTAGATAGTATTTCTATAGTTATATTGTAATTTATTTCCACTGTGGGACATTTAAGATTGTTTCCAATGTTTTTACTATTACAAGGGATATTAAAATGAACATCCTTACATGTATGTATTGCTACTAATAAGGCACTACTAGCTTAATATATTAGTGTTTTTTTAGTGTTGCTACAAATACCATTAATGAAGAAAAAACTACCTAGATGTTTTTATAGAAATTCACAGGAATTAGAGTCAGAGAGCACAAGAAGCTATATTCCAAAGCATGGGGAAAATAACAGCATAAATGTGGAGATGGAAATACCAAGGGTGTGCCCTAGTGTAGTTCCAGACATGGATGTGTGTCATAATCACCAAGGAAGATTTAGGTCTTGAGTAGGATCTCAGGAGATGTATTTTTAAAGATACTCCTCAAGTGACAAGCAGCTTTAAACCAGCGTGTAGGGGCCACTGCTTAAAGACTGTGAAGGAATACAGTTGAGCTGGGCTGTAGAGGCCTTGAATTCTGGACTGATGTGGTCCATCCCGTTGCCTGTTGGAGTAATGTTGAAAGTTGTTCACTGAGGCAGTGACCTTGGGGATGTGGTAATTCACTTCAGGGGAATTATCTGGTGATGGATGATGTGCAGGAAAAAGCTGGAAAGGGCTAGATGTGGGAGCCAAGCGTTAGAAGATGACGTTATTAATTTAGGTGTACAGAGACCTGGAATGGGGAGGGTGACATTTGGTGTAAAGTAGCATGTAGATGAAAGACATTAAGAAAGAAGCAGAGCTTTGGGTGTGGAGAGGGCGTGCTCAGAGATGTTAAGGATTTACAGTGGTTGACTTGACTGGGAGACTAATAGAAATGGTGAGGGAAATGGGGAGATAGAAGGTTTGGGAGGGAATTGTTAAATTTGGTTTCAGTTATGTTGAGTTTGAGATGAGCTATTCAAATGGAACAGTCCAGGAGGCTTAGGGGAAGGTTTTTCCTAGAGGTACAGATTTGAGTCTTTGAGGTAGTAGCAATGCTGAAGCTGCAGGTGGTATGAAAATTCCAGAGGAAAATGGTAATGAGTGAGTACAAGTGTTCTGGATTTTAGAGAACATCCCTAGAAGACAGCAAAGGAGGTAGAGAACTAGGCAGACTAGAGATTTGCAATGTCCTAACCTTCCTTCCATATCCCACATAGTTGGGTACTAAGTGGGTACTCAGAGATAATCCTTTGTTGGCATAAGTTTCATTACCTTGTGTGTGTTGTAGTACTGTACTCTTTGTCTTTTACTGTCTGGGATAATTTCTTTGTAATTATGTTACTACTTGTTCTCTGAATTAATAGTCACTTTATCCTCCTGTCTTTTCCTCCCAAAATGCAACAGCTGTGCAGAATCGAGATGCTGCCTGGTACCAGCTGCTGATGGCACCGCTCAGTGAGGATCAGAGGAGGGCACTGCAGGAGGTGTACACACTGGCAGAGCACCGACGGACAGTGGCAGGTCAGCCAGAGTAACCTCCAGGGTGGAGTGCATGTGTCAGAGTGCCAATGGCCAGCCTTATTTGATGAGCCAGGTGGCACCTAAACATTGCTTCTAAATTCTAAGGAATTGTCATTATTGTATGATTGTTGTTTTAATCACTCATGGTGTCTTACTCTGCAAAACCCTGCACGTTAATATGTGCCACCTAGTGGTGTTCTCATTCACATTCTTATCCTACATTGGAGGCAAAGGTACAAAGTCAAGGTTGGGCTAAGTCTTGCCGAGGGAGATTTAATCAGCTGGATCACACCTCTAAGCATTTCAACCATGGGCCAAAGGGACTTGATGAATTCTTGCAAGGAACTTGTATTCCTGGGAATGGAATGCGCTCCATTTCTTGTTGTTGGGCTTTATTTGCCATTGTTTCTTGTTGTTGATTTTCAGTTTTTAAGCTGGAGAAATTATTTTATTATTTTATGTTGATTATGGTAGTTACTTGTAGATTATCATTGGAAAAGATTCTGTAGTTACAAAAAAATTTTAGGAGGAAACATTGCAAACTCAACATTTAAAGTTTAGAATGCTGGTTCTTCTGCATGGACTTAGATTTTCAGTTCTGTGCAGATTCTCAATCAGCTCTCCTGATAGGAGAAGCCTGGGCCCCCTTTCAGCAGTAGAGACAGTGAAGTAGAATCCAACTCTGAGATATGTTTTCTTTTCCCTCGATTTTTGCAGATTTTCCCACGTTAGTGAACATACCTACTTGTTGACATGGGTCTGTTAAAGGCTGACGTTCACTTTGGCAGAATAACTAATACCATAAGTCACGTTCTTTCACACTTCTAAGCATATACAGAATCTGGCTCCTTTGAGTCATCTCCAAATTTGTCATTCTTTTTTTTCTTCTCCCCTTTTCTTTTGAAAAATGCTAGAGGCAAAGAAGAAGATTGAACAACAGGGAGGCTTCACCTTTGAAAACAAAGGAGTCCTCTCTGCATTTAACTTTGGGACTGTGCCCAGCAACAACTGAAGGAACAAGAACGTCAGCTGACCAAATGTCATCACTGCATATTATTTCACAAAAGGAGGGTGAGGGTCAAGGGGATGAAATGAAGGGGCTGCTTTTAGTGCCCTCCTGCTGTGCCAGTTAGCATCTGACATTAGGCAGCACGTTTATCTAGTCTTTCCCCTTGGACCTTTGTCACCCTGAAATATACATTTTAAACAGCTACTGTAAGTATGAAATGAAACAGAAACAGTCATTGGATTGAAAAGGACAAACCATATGCTCCAAAGGCTGAATGCCCAAGGTTGTTTTAGAGGATTGGATCGACTTGCACGTCTCAGGTTTTTGCCATGCAGAATCAATGGATTTATGCGGATAACAGTGCCTTCTGTTGTACATGAATTATCAGAGAAATTTTTTGGAGAGCATTGCAATTTTTTTTAAGGCATAAAACATATTTCTAGATACAACATAAACCTTGGTTATATGTCGACTATTCTGCATTTTACTCTGATTTATTGTTAGGCAGTTACTGCAAGTCACTCTGGTTTCAAAATCTTCACTGTTCCCTCTGCTCACCCTGCTGCTGGGGGGCTTTCTTCAGGGGTTGTATTATAAAACATGCACTGGCTCTGGTTTTTCATAAGATGTTTTATGGCTTTTTTAAGAAGTGTCTTACTCCCTCTTCTCTCATTTTTTCTGCCTTGAAAAGGGGTGGTATTTCTTTTGGGGCTCAACAAATATGCATATCAATTTCACTCCTAACGTTTTAAGTTCAGGACTGAATGTCTTAGCAGCAAGTGGTAGGGGCTCTTTAGTCACTGGAGTTAACAGTAAGTCTGAGTATATTCTGAATAATTTAATTATAAAGTTAATTGATAATAATATCTAAAGCACATTGAACTTCTAAGAGAAAGGTGCTTCATAAGCACACTGTCTTACTGGATGGGGGCTTACATTTTAAATAACCTATCATTCCAGCTGTGTTGGACCAGGGTCCAAAGCATTTTATAATAATATTGTTTTAATCTAGAAAAAAGACCCAAACAAATCTAACTTCTTGCTTTCTCATGTATTTGAATATTCTCCTACCTAATTTGTTTGTGTCTTTATTATAGCTCAGTTTGACTTCTTAAAATTTTCAAGGGTTGGGGCAGCTGCACTCATAGGAGGCCTATAGGAAATATTGCAGATGGAGATTACAGTGTTTTTCTGACCTTGTTCAAGACCAGAACATGGATCATAGGATTTTCATTCAGTAAATTGAAAATGTATCTTCAGAACTTAACATATTACCGGATGTGATACAGATTATCCTTTCTGTGAAATTGAAAATTCACAAAAATTCACAACTTAAATTTCCCATCAGCGACTGGAGGAATTTTTTTCAGGTGCTTCCTATATTACCATCCCTCATGCCTATTAACTCTTCAGAATTTTAGGTTAAGTGATCTCTATAGAAGTAGCCTGGAGAACCATGAGTTTAGAGTTAAATGACCCGCCCCTGCTTTCTTCTGCCCCTCCCTTCCCAAGGCATTGAAGCTGAATGTGCCAACTGGCAGTTAGAAGAGAAAGATGGCATTGGGGGAAATTTTAGAGAGCTTTCAAACTCTTTATTCTCATGTTCCATATGGTCTAATCTTAAATTATATGCCTTCACACTGGATTGTAAAAGGCATGTGATTTTAGAGATTTTATTTTGTGATGTATTGTCTTCTGCAGTATTAAAGGGAAAGATGTGCATCACCCTTTCTTGTTTTTGAAGCCAGCGTAGTTCTATGATTTTGTTACCAGCAGTGCTACCTGAATGTGACCTGGTTACCTTGGAAATGCAGGAACTTACATGAATGTACTATAAAATAAAATGTGGACTGATTCCCAGGATTCTGAACTCTTCTGTGTGAAATGTTTTCTGAAATGTGGAGGTGCTTTAGGCAGTTGTTAATAACCCATCAGTATGTTGTCCTGACATCTGGGGACCTGAAGCAAGGTGGACTGTAGGTCTGGGAGGGTAACCAGGGCTTATCAGGAACAGCTAATACATGGAGAGAAGTAGGGGGTGAGAGCCCATCTCATGAACCAGGAAGTCCACACAAGAGTGTCAGAGCTCTGGAAAAGCACAGGGAATTCAACCACAGCAGGACCTTGAAGGAAAGCAAGGTGTCACTAAAATGGAGCCATTTTCTGATGGGTCTCATATCAAATTATTAGTGGTCAAAACCAGACTGGTAATCAATATGGTCATGTGTCATAATGGATATGTTCTTAGAAATGCTTCACTGGGCATTTTGTTGCGTGAGCATCGTACTTATACAAACCTAGATGGTGTTGCTTACAACACACCTAGGCTCTATGGGATAGCTTATTGTTCCTTGGCTACAAGCCTGTACAGCACATTACTATACTGAATACTGTAGGCAGTTGTAACACAATGGTAAGTAATTATGTAGCTAAACATAATTTTGAATCTAAACACAAAGGTATACTAGAGATACGATATAAAAGATAAAAATGCATGAATGGAGCTTGCAGGACTGGAGGCTGCTCAGGGTGAGTGAGTGGTGAGTGAACGTGAATGTGTGGGACATTGCTGCACACTACTGTAGACTTTATAACGCTGTACACTTAGGCTACACTAAATTTATAAAACAATTTTCTTCAATCAGCTTATGGTAACTTTGTGAACTTTTAACTTTTTAGCTCTTTTGTGATAATACTTAGCTTAGAACACATTGTACAGCTTTACAAAAACATTTTCTTTTTTAATGTCCTTATTTTATAAGCGTTTTTTCTATTTTTAACATTAGTTTACTTTTTAAACTTTTTTGTTAACAACTAAGACACAGACACATTATCCTAGGCCTGCATAGAGTCAGGATCATCAATATCCCTGTCTTCCACCTCCACATCTTTTCCCACTGGAAGGTCTTCAGGGCCAATAACATGTATGGAGCTGTCATCTCCTATGTAGCAATGCCTCCTTCTGGAACACCTACTGAAGGACCTGCCTGAGGCTGTTTCACAGTTAACATTTTTAATAAGTAGGAGTATGCTCTAAAATAACAAGTATAGTAAATATTAGGTGATAGGAATTCTGCAGCTCCATTATCTTATGGGACTACTGTCATTTATGTCGTCTGTTAGTGACTGAAAGTTCATGGGATGCATACCAGTACTTGCATGATGGTAAGACCCATTACATTGTTAATCAGTGAAAATTCTTAAGATAGAAAACAGTTATTTTAAATTGTCATTTAAATAATATAGTGAATTACAGTTTTCTGTTTAGCAAGGGAGACTGAATAATCCAGGCATAAAAGGAAAACTTGGCTATGTATTAAGGACCATGTACGTGCATATATGTGTATACATTAATGTTTCATCTATTAAAAATTATTCCAGATGAGCCTTAAATGGCAATCTTTTCTGTTCCCACCTTACTCTGTCCATTGAGACTGTTGTACAAATGCTGCCTGGATGTGCTGGGAACTTTTTAGGCAGTCTGCTAGCAAGAAAGATTGCAAAATCAATAAATAAAGAGAAGGCTTATACTCTGGATAGACTGCGTTTGAGGAAGAAGCATAAAGGGCAACCATGGCTGATCCTGTAGCCAAGAGAGAGGTGTATAGGTGACAGAAGTCATGTGTCTGGGTGGTCTGAGAGTCTAAGCCAGACAGCAGTGCTGTGAGAGGAAGGGAAGTGCTGTCTTCTGAAGAAGAGGGAGTGCAAGCCCTGACATAAAGGGGGAAGAGAAGGGGATGCACATGCTCCCTGCAGGACACATGGGAAGAAGCTCATCTTGGAGGTCATCCAACATAAAAAAGATTTCACAAGTAGATGGGTGCCCCTCAAGAGCTGGAAACTGGAGGATTTCAAAAGGCTATGGAATATGCAGGGGCTGACAGCAACTCGGGCAGGAGTGACCTTATGGAGACTCTCCCCAACAGATCTCCCTAGGTGTGAAGGGAAAACCTGGGGAGAGTGGGAACTACACGGTAAGGCCTCAAGGGCAACTGTCCACTGTGGCCCAGTGTCCCAGTACATCACTCATAGGTTTAGAGTGACCCACCATTCTTACAGCCTAGTGACCGTAGGCAGTACTCTTAGTTTCTTTTCCTTGCCAGCCATTTCTCTCCTGGGAACTGCCTGCAGCTGGACCCTCATCCCTCCTGATTTCCATACAGTCTGACTCTACTTGTCTTCAGCCGATGAACTATAATTCCTTCACATGTGAGTAATCCCTGCCATGAGAATGAGCCCTTTCCTCTTTTCCACACCACTGGTATGTGTTTTGTTTGGCCTTGAATTGCTCACACCATTGATGATTGGCTTGAGGGCAGAGATTATGCTTTATGTAGTATTAATATTGTGTAGACATGTTTTATTGAATGCCCTGCATCTGGTGGCTAAGCATGATTAATAGAATGAACACATGAACAAACGGATAATTGATGTTATACCAATGAGTTTGGATTTTAGAGGCTTCTCAGAGGCCACAAATCAGATCTTGGAGTTAGGTTCCTGTGGAGAAAACGAGTGTGCAACAACAGCTGGATGGCGAAGTAGATGTATGCCGCTGGAAGGGAGCTGTTGTCTGTGGGTCACTGTGCCCCATATTTTCTGTTCCTAAATCCAGTGCATGGTTTCTATGTGCAGCAGCATTCCAGGTAGGTTGTTATTTTTTTTCAGACCACTTTCTGTAGTCTGCATGGTAAAGCACCCTTCTTCTCCCTTCCCCTCCCCTCCCCGCCCCTTCTCTCCCCTTCCACCACCCCTCCCTTCCCTTCCCTCCTCCTTTTCCCCTCCCCTCCCTCCTTCCCCCTCTTCATTCTTCTCTACTATAAATTTTTATTTATTTATTTTATTATACTTTAAGTTCTGGGGTAAATGTGCAGATCATGCAGGATTGTTACATAGGTATACACATGCCATGGTTTGCTGCATCCTTCCCCCCGCCACCTACATATTTCTCCTAATGTTATTCCTCCTCAGCCTCCCTACCCCCTGCTATCACTCCCCTAGCCTCCCATCCCCCGATGTTCAGTGTGTGGTGTTCCCCTTTCTATGTCCATGTGTTCTCATTGTTCAACACCTACTTATGACTGAGAACATGCAGTGTTTGTTTTTCTGTTCTTGTGTCAGTTTGCTGAGAATGATGGTCTCCAGATTCATCCATGTCCCTGCAAAGGACATGAACTCATCCTTTTTTTATGGCTGCATAGTGTTCCATGGTGTATGTGTGCCACATTTTCTTTATCCAGTTTATCATTGATGGGCATTTGGGTCTGTTCCAGGTCTTTGCTCTTGTAAACAGTGCTGCCATGAACATCAGTGTGCATATGTCTTTATAATAGAATGATTTATAATCCTTTGAGTATATACCCAGTAATGGGATTGCTGGTTTGAATGGTATTTCTATTTCCAGATCCTTGGGGAATCACGACACTGTGGAATGGTTGAACTAATTTACACTCCCACCAACAGTGTAAAAGTGTTTCTATTTCGCCACATCCTCTCCAGCATCTATTGCATCCAGATTTTTTAATGATCACCATTCTAACTGGCATGAGATGGTCTCAATGTGGTTTTGATTTGCATTTCTCTAATGACCAGTGATGATGAGCATTTTTTCATGTGTTTGTTGGCTGCATAAATGTCTTCTTTTGAAAAGTGCCTGTTCGTATCCTTCACCCACTTTCTGATGAGGTTGTTTTTTCTTGTAAATTTGTTTAGTTCCTTGTATATCTGGATATTGGCCCTTTGTCAGATGGGTAGATTGCAAAATTTTTTCCCGTTCTGTTGGTTGCTGGTTCGCTCTAATGATTGTTTCTTTTGCTGTGCAGAAAGTCTTTCATTTGATTAGATCATATTTGTCTATTTTGGCTTTTGTTGCCATTGCTTTTGGTGTTTTAGTCAAGAAGTCCTTGCCTATGCCTATGTCCTGAATGGTATTGCCTAGGTTTTCTCCTAGGGTTTCTATGGTGTTAGGTCTTACGTTTAAATCTTTAATACATCTGGAGTTAATTTTTGTATAAGGTGTAAGGAATGGGTCCAGTTTTTGCTTTCTGCACATGGTTAGCCAGTTTCCCCAACATCATTTATTAAACAGGAAATCCTTTCCCCATTGCTTGTTTTTGTCAGGTTTATCAAAGATCAGTTGGTTGTAGGTGTGTGGCATTACTTCCCAGGCTTCTGTTATGTTCCATTGGTCTATATCTGTTTTGGTACCAGTACCATGCTCTTTTGATTACTGTATCCTTATGCTATAGTTTGAAGTCAGGTAGCGTGATGCCTCCAGCTTTGTTCTTTTTGCTTAGGATTGTCTTGGCCATGCACGCTCTTTTTTTGGTTCCATATGAAGTTTAAGGTGGTTTTTTCCAGTTCTGTGAAGAAGGTTAAGGGTAGTTTGATGGGAATAATATTGAATCTATAAATTACTTTGGGCAGTATGGCTATTTTGATGATGTTGATTCTTCTCAACCATGAGCATGGGATGTTTTTCCATCTGTTTGTGTCCTCTCTTATTATTTTTTTTTTTTGAAAGAAAGAAAAAGAGAGAAAAGGAGAAAGAAAGAGCAAAAGAAAAAAAACAATGAAAGAGAGAAAGAAAGAGGAAGAGAAAGAGGGAGAGAGAACGAGATTCTTGTTTTATTGCCCAGGTTAGAATGCAGTCTAAAAATGGGTATTAAAAACCTCTTTTGTGCCAATAATTGTGCTTAACAATGGAGACAGGAAGGAATACAGAATGAAAATAACAAATAAGCAGCCAACCAGTATTTGATTTAAACCTGTGAGATGCTATGCAATTGCTGAGGAGTGATTTGCTTCCAATTACGTGGTCACTTTTAAAATAGGTGTAATGTGATACTGAGAAAAATGTATGTTTTGTGGATTTAGGGAGGAGAGTTCTGTAAATATTTGTTAAGTTTACTTGTTCCAGGTCTGAGTTCAAGTCCTGGATATCCTTGTTAATTTT
>CAUYQU010013116.1:0-80507 GCA_963574635.1 Cheracebus regulus | reverse complement strand
TCTCCGCCCGGTGATGAAGTTTTTCTGTTTCTTAGTTTTCCTTTGGCGGATGCCCGTTCCCCACAGAGCCGGACCTTCCCGGGTTCGCTGTGCTTGCTGTGAAACTCAGTCCTCAGCGCTTCCAATTGCTGTTTTCCTTGTGGGGATGGGACCAGCCAAGCCCGTCCGTCCGTATACTCCGCACCGGGAAGTGCCGCGCTGGGGCACCGGCAAAACAGCCGTGCCGGCCAAAAGAGTTGTGCTGGCGACCTGTGTGGCTCCTCTGCCGGGAATCTCCCGGTCTGTGGGCAACAAAAATTCCTCGGAAAGTGCGGCGTCCACTCGTTCTCTGCGCTTTCAGTGGGAGCTACATTCCTGAGCTGTTGCTAATCGGCCATCTTGGATCTCTCCCCAGCCTTGGTTTTCAAAGTGTGGAGATGGGATTTCACCATGTTGATCAGGCTAGTCTTGAACTCCTGACCTCAGGTGATCTGCCTGCCTTGGCCCTCCAAAGTACTGGGATTACAGGTGTAACTCACTGCGTCCAGCCTGTAGCATTTGTTTTGTTTTGTAGAGACAGCTCTCACTCTGTCGCCCAGGCTAGTCTAGAATTCATGGCCTCACGAGATCCTCCAGGCTTGGCCTCCCAAAGCCCTGGGATTACAGGCATGAACCATTGTGCCCGGCTGATCATAGCTTTTTTTTTTTTTTTTTAAAGACAGAGTCTCACTCTGTCGCCCAGGCTGAGAGCAGTGGTTCGATCTTGGCTCACTGCAACCTCTGCCTCCCAGGTTCAAGCGATTCTCCTGCCTCAGCCTCCCGAGTAGTTGGGACTACAGTCGCCCACCACCATGCTTGGCTAGTTTTTTGTATTTGTAGAGACAGGGTTTCACCGTGTTGGCCACGCTGGTCTTGAACTTCTGGCCTCAAATGATCCGCCAGCCTCGGCCTCTCAAAGTGCTGGGATTACAGGTGTGAGCCACCGTGCCCAGCCTGCTAGCTATTTGTAATGATAACGACGAAGACAGCGACAAAGACCCCAGCCTGCAAATCAAGGGCTGGCCCACAAAAGGAGCTCAGGGCTCGCTGTTTACGAGCATCGGCCACTAGGGGGCGCAGTTGGCTTGGGCTGCACTGGCACGCGGTGGCCATCCGGGGGCGCTGCGTTGCTTGTCTGGCGAGCGTGGTGACTGTCTGGACTACCTTCCTCTGAACATTCCAGAGGAGAACGCGTTGGTCCTGGCCAGTGCCTGAAGCCCCAACGCCAGGGCTGGGGGTTAGTGCAGGGGATGCAGGCAGGATAACTAGATCCTTGGGGCACACCCTCCAGGCCCGGTGGCGGGTGAGATCTCAGGAGAAAGCGCGCACTCCCAGGATGCTGAAATTCGATCGGAGTTTTCCAGCATAGTTGGTCACCCCGTCACAATTCCTGGGACATTTATGCAGCAAGGTGGTTGCGGGGTGTGGTGGGGAATGGGATACCCACCGGGGATTCTGAGGGGGAGGGGATGGGAATACTTGGAAATTGCCTGCAACGTTTGTTTCTGTGAGTTTTTCCTCTGTAAATGAGCTTTCAACAGATTCTCAAAGGGATCTAGACCTCCAAACAGAAACTGTTCAGAGCTGTATCTCTTTTTCCAGAAAGCCTTCCCTGATCATCTCTCAGACTGGGTCAGGGGTCTCCTCTGGGCACCCATTCCCTCTGATCTCCCCCACCTCAGCCTGACCCCTGCCTGTGCCTGCCCTGTACAGCACAGGCTGTCATGTGTGGTGGTGTGTGGGTGTCTCCTATGAAGTCAGAGGCCTGGGATTTCTTATGCACCAGGAATGTCACCATCGTTGTCCAACACAGGCCTGACATCTAACAGGTATTTGCTGTCTTCTAGGCCTTTGGAAGTGCTGTTCCCTCCACCTGGAGCATGGTTCTCCACTGCTTTCTTTTTTCGTTTTTGAGACGGAGTCTCACTCTGTCGCTCAGGCTGGAGTGCAGTGGCATGATCTCGGCTCACCGCAACCTCTGCCTCCCGGGTTCGAGCAATTCTGCTGCCTCAGCCTCCCGAGTAGCTGGAGCTACAGGCACGCACCACCATATCCGGCTAATTTTTGTATTTTTAGTAGAGATGGGGTTTCACTATGTTGGCCAGGATGGTCTCAAACCCTGACCTCATGATCTGCCCGCCTCAGCCTCCCAAAGTCCTGGGAATACAGGCGTGAGCCACCACGTCCAGCCTTCTTTATTTTTGATACAGAGTCTCGGTCTGTGACAGACCAGAGTGCAGTGGTGCAATCCTGGCTCACTGCAACCTCCGCCACCCGGGTTCAAGTGACTTTCCTGCGTCAGCCTCCAGAGTAGCTAGGATTACAGGCAGCCCCACCCCTTTCATCTTGCTTATTTGCCTACAGTGATCAGTTCTCAGCTCCAACATCTCCTCCTCCAGGAGCCCTCCCTACCTCCCACCCCATAAGTCTGGGTTAAAGTTTGTGTTCCTTGAATTCACTTATTACAAAGCAGGAGAATATTTGTTGAATGAATGAGGAGTCGGTGGGGACACAAATAATTCAGGTAGTTATTAAAAATATACATTAAGTAAAACTTTTTTCAGAGGCAGGGTCTGCCTTTGTCACCCAGGGTGATTACAGCTCAGTGCAGCCTCGACCTCCCAGGCTCAAGTGATCATCCCACCTCAGCCTCCCAAATAGTTGGGACTACAGGCATGTGCCGCCACACCCAGCTACTTTTTTGTAGAGATGGGGGGTCTCACTATGTTGCCCAGGCTGGTCTCGAACTCCTGAGCTCATGATCATCTCGCCTTGGCCTCGAAAAGTGCTGGGATTATGGCTGTGAGCCACTGCAGCAGGCCAAAAACAGTATTAACACTGGGGAGAGTTCCCCTCCCTAGTCTACCCAAGCCACAGGCAGAATGTAATGTGTGCTTCAGTCTTCCCTGCTTCCCAGTAACATTCCGGGTCTGGTCTCTGCAGCATGTGAGTTTGAAACCCTGGGGACACGTGCATTGAAAGGTGGGTAAAGAATGACTCAGGTATGGTTTTTTTTTTTTCCAGTTTGGCCCAGTGCCAGTAGCCCTTCACCCATGATCCCCTAACCCTACTCCTGCCCTAAATTTATGCTGATCTTGGCTGTTCTCATTTGGTTTTTTGTCTGTTTTTGAGACAGAGTCTCGTTCTCTCACCAGGCTGGAGTGCATTGGCAACATCTCAGCTCACTGCAACCTCTGCCTCCCAGGTTCAAGCGATTCTCCTGTCTCAGCCTCCTGAGTAGCTGAGACTACAGGTGTGTGCCAGCACACCTAGCTAATTTTTGGTATTTTTAGTAGAGACAGGGTTTCACCATGTTGACCAGGCTGGTCTCGATGTCTTGACCTCGTGATCTGCCCACCTTGGCCTCCTGAAGGGCTGGGATTACAGGCGTGAGCCACCACGCCCGGGTGGCTGTTCTTGTTTTTTGGGGCGGAGGATTCTGGACTAAGAACATGGCCAATAAATAGGCAGAGGGCATGGAGGAGGTCCGTGCTGGGCCCTTGACCATCACACACAGCTGGTTCCCCCCTCTAGCTGCCAGGACTGCCGCTCCATACTCCATCCACAGCCAACTCCCAGCTGGAGCTTCAGGTCTGGGTTTGGCCCTCGAGGGACTCCTGCTCCATTGTGCACCACTTGTTGAGGGATAGCTTACGACTCCTAGGCCTGGTGTGGTGGCTCATGCCTATAATCTCAGCACTTTGGGAGGTCAAGGTGGGAGGATCACTTGAGCCCAGTTTAGAGACCAGACTGGGCAACATAGGGAGACCTCATCTCTGAAAAATAAAAGCTGGGCACAGTGGCTCACACCTGTAATCCCAGCACTTTGGGAGGCCAAGGTGGGTGGATCGTTTGAGGCCAGGAGTTTGAGACCAGCCTGGCCAACATGACGAAACCGTCTCTACTAAAAATACAAATGTTACCCAGGCGTGGTGGCACATACCTGTAATCCCAGCTACTTGGGAGGCTGAGGCAGGAGAATCATTTGAATCCGAGGCTGAGGTTGCAGTGAGCCGAGATAGTGCCTCTGCACTACAGCCTGGGTGACAGAGTGAGACACTGTCTCAAAAAAGGCCAGACTCGATGGTTCACATCTGTAATCCCAGCATTTTGGGAGGTTGAGGAGGGTGGATCACAAGGTCAAGAGATTGAGACCATTCTCGCCATCATGGTGAAACCCCATCTCTACTAAAAATACAAAAATTAGCTAGGCGGGTGGTGCACACCTGTAGTCTCGGCTACTTGGGAGGCTGAGGCAAGAGGATTGCTTGAACCTGGGAGGTGGAGGTTGCAGTGAGCCGAGATTATGCCACTGCACTCTAGCCTGGTGACACAGCCAGACTCTAGGGGGAATCTAGAGGCAAGATTACTCTCGAGATTAAGGAGAGAATGAAACCAATAGAAGGGAAAAGAAAGACGCGTGCAGAAAGAGATGAAAAGAGGTAGGGGTTAGGCAGAGAAAATGAAGCAGAGACAGAAGGAAGACAGAGACCGAGAGAGGCAGAGACAGACAAAACTAGGGGTCAGATGGGAAGGCAATGCCATTTAGTGACTCAAAGCATAAACGGGAGCTAGATTTTGAGAAATAGAAAGGCAGACGGAGGCAAAAGATACAAAATACGTGGTTTTAATGTCAAATTTTATAAAAGGGAGCGGGAATGTGAAGGGGCCCCTGAGCCAGGCCCGGGACCACGGCATCGCGGGGAGGCGCTGGGGGTAGCGGGGGGCACTGCAGGGCGTCGGGGCTTCCAGGCGACTGTACTCCAGGTCCCGGCGGGCGGCCCCGTGCACATGCGCACAAGCGGGCTGCAGGCTGAGCGGCAGGGGCCCCGCGTGTGCAGGCATGGGTGGGTGCCGGGCTCAGGCCCGGGGCCGCGCAGGCGCACAGTGGTGCGGCTGGTGTGTGGGTGCGAATCCCGGGCGACAGATGCAGCGGAAGGAGCCATCCGTGTTGAGGCAGCGAGCGTTGACGCACAGCGGGGAGGCCGCCTCAGCCTCATCACACTCGTTGATGTCTGCGGAGCAGGAACAAGGATCGCCGCTGAAGGCCCCTGAAGCTCACTTCCCCAGTCCCTTAAGCTCTTGGAACAGGAGCACGGATGCCGAGCCTCTCACTTGGATTCCAATCTGGCCGCTGCCACCTCCTGGCTGTGTGAGCCCGGGAAGGTGGCTTAACCCCTCTGCGCTTCAGTTTCGGGTTCTGCAACATGGGTATGGTGGCCCATATAACACTAGGATTTTGTTAAGAAAATAATAATGGCCGGGTGGGGTGGCTCATGCCTGTAATCCCACCACTTTGGGAAGCTGAGGTGGGCGGATCACTTGAAGCCGGAGTTCGAGACCAGCCTGGCCAACATGGTGAAACCCCGTCTCTACTAAAACTACAAAAATTAGCCAGGTGTGGTGGCACACACCTGCAATCCCAGCTAGTCGGGAAGCTCAGGCAGGAGAATTGCTTGAACCCTGGAGGCAGAGGTTGCTGTGAGCTGAGATCATGCCACTGCACTCCAGCCTGGGTGACAGGGTGAGACTCCGTCTCCAAAGAAAACAAAAAATACTGATGGTGTCAACCACAACAAATGTGCATGCATTGTTTTAAGCACATTACGAGTATCAACTTTGTCCTAATACCCTTATTAGGTAGGCACTGTAATTCATTTTACACATGTGCCTCCATCTGTAGGTGTATCTCACTCAGTGTTGTAAATCAGTGTTAATGTTCACAATTCTATGAAATGAGATCTTTGTACCCATTTTTCAGTTGAGAAAAATCAGGTAAGGGATAGTGACCCATCCAGAGTGCTAGACTAAGCCTGAGGTCTATGTAAACCCCTCAATTTTTTTTTTTTTTTTTTTGGAGACAGTTTCCCTCTTGTTGCCCAGTCTGGAGTGCAGTGGTGTGATCTCGGCTCACTGCAACCTTCAACTCCCGGGTTCAAGTGATTCCCCTGCCTCAGCCTCCCGAGTAGCTGGGATTACAGGCTTGCACCACCACAACCAGCTAATTCTGTATTTTTAGTAGAGACGGAGTTTTACCATATTGACCAGACTGGTCTCCAACTCCTCACCTGATGATCCACCCACCTCGGCCTCTCAAAGTATTACATGAGCCACCCGGCCTGGCTGAGGTCTTAATATTCCCACTGTACAGGTGGGAAGAGGTCCTGCAAATTGCCCAAGGTAGCACTGCAAGTCCCACCCGCAGGATTCTATCCTTCTATCCCGCTTCAAGGCCCAGCCCTAGCCCCGCCCTGCTGGCACCGTGACCTCACCTTCTTCAGTCAAGCCCCACCCCGGTGCCAGAATTACTCCTCCCCTCTGGGCTGGCCCGTCCCCTGTAGTGAGGACCTTTCTGTCCTTGACCAGCCCCCTCTAGTCAGGGCTTCCACCCTTGTCCAGAGGGACAAGCCCCACCTCTCCACGAGCATGCTGGCCCCGGCCCGCCCCTCACCAATGCAGGCCATGCGGGTCACGTCCAGGCGGTAGCCATCAAAGCAACGGCAGGTGAAGCCTTCCGGGACGCGCACGCAGCGCCCGTTGGTGCAGCCGTCCAGGATCCCACACTCCTCTGCCTCCAGCTCCTCATAGGGCTCAGATAGGGTACCTATGGAGAATGCGGGAACCCTGTGACTTGAGGTCCCTGCTTTCGGTCCCTTACCCACCACGGTGGGTGCATGTCCTTGGCTCCGTCTTCCTTGCTGTACACTGTCCATCCCACTCCAGGGCTGTGGCAGACGCTGTGGAGCAGTAGGCTTACCTTGTTCTCTCGCCAGCTTTCCCTCGCCCCCTTTTTTTTGAGATGGAATTTCACTGGTTGCACAGGCTGGAGTGCAATGGCACGATCTCAGCTCACCTCAACCTCCTCCTACTGGGTTCAAGCAATTCTCCTGCCTCAGCCTCCTGAGTAGCTGGGATTACAGGCATGCGCCACCACACCCAACGAATTTTGTATTTTTAGTAGAGACAGGGTTTCTCCATGTTGGTTAGGCTGGTCTCGAACCCCCAACCACAGGTGATCTACCCGCCTTGGACTCCCAAAGTGCTGGGATTACAGGTGTGAGCCACCGTACACGCCCTGCCTTCTCTTTGCCGGGGTGCAGGCACTTCTGTCCCTCTCCGTGGCTCTCTTGAGTTGTGCCTGTGTTCTGTCTCTCCTCCCACCTCTGTTTCCCTCCCTCCTCTCTGTCTCTCTGAACTCCTCACCCCCTATCTCAGTCTCATGATCCGCTGGCAGTACTCACCAGCATAGCTTCCACCTTCAGGTAGCTCCTCAGGTTCTGGGAAGGAGCGGCGGGTGTCCCGGGACCGATAGGGCCAGCGCGTGCCCGGGCCAGGTGGGGCAGGAGCCTCAGATTCACCATAGGGGCCACCATCATCCTCAAAGTCTGGCATGTCGAAGCGGGGTGCCCCGTAAGGGGCCTCCCGGCGGGCGAAGGGCCCAGGTGGCGGTGGGTAGGGGTCGTAGGGTAGCACAGGTGGTGAGTACAACTCAGGCCCATATGGGAGGCCCTGGTAAGGTGGACCTAAGTCTGGGCCATACTCGTAGGGGAGTCCAAAGCCACCTGGTCGTGCAGGGCCATATGCAGGGGGGCGTAGCACATTGCACAGGGCTTCGAAGTCATCTGGGAACAGAAGTCAAGGCAAACAATCAGCCGCCACAGGCCCCTACACCCACCAGTCACGTACCCGACTCTGGGGAGAGGAGGGAGAGGGTCCTAGGTGGCCCAAGGGTTTCTGGAGCCAGCACTGAGAATCTGAAGGCTAAGACTGCAATTTGGACATGCTGACATCAAGGGTTATGAAGCCTGCTAAGAATCGGGGTTTGAGAGGCTGGCATTTGAGGGACCCATAGGAGCTAGGACTAGGGAAATTAGATGGGGGTGTTCTGTGGACCAGGACTGGGGTATGTCAGGGATTGCTACTGGGGACCTGAGGGGGCAGGATGCATGGGAGACGGACTGAGCCACTGGGACCTGGAGGGCTGAGGACCCAGGACTGGGGTCTTTGGAACTGGGTTCCTAAGAGCGGACGATTGAGGGACTCAGGCATTGTAGGAATCAAGACAGGAATCTCTGGGGCTGTGTGTTGGGGTCTTAGGCACCCAGATGTGGTGTCCAAGGCAATGAGACTTGGAGGTCTGTGGGGCTGTGACCAGGGGGTCTGGGGCCAGGAAGGTGAGGTGTGAGCCACTGGTATTTCAGGTCTAAGGGGCCAGGATTCAGAGGAGGACATCTCATAGGCCGTGTCTTGCAGTTCTAGAGACCAGGAGCTGAGGGTGTGAGAGACCAGACTTCAGGGTCTGCGGGGCTGGTACTATGGGATCTGCTGAGTCAGGGATGTCTGTGGCTGAGACTTGGAAGTCTTTGGAAAGTAACTCAGGGACCAAGATTTTGGGATGGGCTGCCACATGGAGGCTGGTCTAAGGGGCCGAGTTTGGGGAGAGTCTGGAGGTTCTGAGACTGGGGATCTGAGGGCCTAGATTTGGAGCCCAAGGGGCAAGACCTCTGAGTTCAGCCTAGACCAGTGCCAGTACCTGAGTCCTGGGCGGGGCACAGGGCGCAGTCCATGCCCCAGGCCTCTCCATACAGGCAGCAGCACTCTGTGTAGGTGGCTTGACGATCCAGCCGAGGGTGGCTGCACACGAGGTCAGCCCCCACTTCCTGCCAGCACACTCCCAGATTGTCATCTGCAGGTGGAGACAACATGCGTCAGAGTGGGCCTGGCACTCAGGTCCTCCCAGGGGCTGGGCTCCTCCCCTGCTAAGCAGCCCAGCCACCCTCTGCCTGTCAACAAATCCTTCTCATCAGCTGTGATCTAACTCTGGAAGAGTTACCCATGTTGCACCATACCCATGTTGCTCCAGGGTTCCGGATTGAGGAACAAGGAGTCTCAATCCAGTCTCTGGATTGACACTGTCATATAGGAGGAAAGGGCAGAAGGGTCCAGTGACTGGGAGGTAGGCTCTGAGAGGGCTCTACCCAAGTCCTCTGAAGGACTGTGTGACCTCGGGCAGTTGCTTTGCTTCTCTGAGCATTGTCTGACAGACATCTCCGTGTATGGGAGGAAGTGCTGAAGGCACAGGAAATTAGGTAAAACTGGTTGGGACAGTGGGCAAAAAGAGAGGTGGCAAGATGCACAGAGAGAGGGTGTTAGAACCTGGAATCCCAGCACTTTGGGAGGCTGAGGTGGGTGGATCGCTTGAGCACAGGAGTTCAAGACCAGCCTAGGCAACATGGTCAAACCCCATCTTTACCAAAAAAAAAAAAAAAAAAAAAAAAAAAAAAAAAAAAGCCAGGCGTGATGGCAGGCTCCTACAGTCCCAGCTACTGCAAGACTGAGGTGGGAGGATCACTTGGGCATGAGAGTTTGAAGCTGCAGTGAGCTGTGATCATCTACTGCGCTCCAGCTTGAGTGACATCTTGTCTCAAAAACAAAAACAAAGAGTATTCAAGAGACAGCTGCAAGAGAAACTGTCAGAGGCCTAAAGATAGGGAAAGAATCAGAGACAAAAAGGAGAAAAAAGATCCAAAGAGAGACAGACAAATACATCCAAAGAGTCAGAGACTCAAAACAGGAAAACAAAGCAGCAGAGGCAGGAGAAAGATGCAAACAAAGACCCACAGGGTGTCAGAAATTCAGAGAAAACTCGAAAGACAGAAACCCACAAACAGCTGGAAAGAGACAGAGAAACAAAAACCGGTAGCACTCATGTGGCACCTAGTAAGACCACACTCCATCCTGTCCGTAAAAATAAAATTCCTGGCCGGGCGCGGTGGCTCACGCCTGTAATCCTAGCACTTTGGGAGGCCGAGGTGGGTGGATCACCTGAGGTCAGGCGTTCAAGAAACCCCATCTTAAAAAAATAAATAAAAATAAAATTCCTCACAGACACCTTATAAGGTAGGGGCTATTCACCTAGTGTGCAGAAAGGAAGCTGCAGTCCAAGAGGCGACATGTAAAGGTTGCCTCTCAAACTTTTGCCTTTAACCACCTGGCCAGCTCGCCTCAGAGACAGACACTGACGCCGAGGCTGAGAGGCGGCCCAATGGGGCGTGGCCGAGCCAGGAGCATGGGGCGTGGCCTTTGGAGGGGCGTGGCTGTCACGAAGCCACAGCCCGGTTGCCCGTGTGAGGCTGAGCAAGGGAGTGAGGGCCTGGGTGGCGTGGGAGGGGCGCAGTGGATTTGGGGATTACCGAGACTCTGGCTCTCATTGGAGACGCAGCGGCGCCGCGAGCCGTCCAGTACCAGCGGGGGCTCGCAGGTGCAGTGATAAGAGCCCACGGTGTTGACGCAGCGGCCGCCCTCACAAGCCGGCTCCTCATCAGCGCACTCGTCATTATCTAGGGAGAGGGTGGTTAAGAGGCTTCCCCCCCACCATCTCAACACCCCCACCGTTTCCCATTTCTCTTCCCAGCACGTTGGCAGTATGCTGGGAAGTCTAGACTCCAGGAAGGACTTCCCGCTGGGGGTGGCCACACTCCAGAGAGGAGCTGGCATGGCTAGGACTTGAAGAGAGTTGCCAGGGTTGGGGGAGGTGGGGCTTGTACCAATGCACTCCAGCCGCTGTGTGTGGTAGTAGTAACCGTTGCTGCAATAACACGAGTAGCCGGGGGCCGTGTTCACGCACACGCCGCTCTTGCACACCTGGTCTCGGAAGAGCTGACATTCATCCACGTCTGTGGGAAAAGCAGAGAGAGATCGGGGCGGCTGGGAGGTGCAGTGTGTGAGGGCATGGCCAGGGAAGACAGAGGTGGTGCTAGAGAGAGACAGGGAAAGAAAGATGGAGCGGTGGCTCCTGCCTGTGATCCCAGCACTTTAGGAGGCCAAGGTGGGCAGATCAGCTGACGTCAGCTGGAGTCCAGACTGGCCAACATGGTGAAATCCCATCTCTACTAAAAATACAAAACAATTAGCCAGGCCTGGTGGCTCATGCCTGTAGTTCCAGCTATTCAGGACGTTGAGAAAGGAGAATCACTTGAACCCAGGAGGCAGAAATTGCAGTGAGCTGAGATCGCACCATTGCTCTCTAGCCTGGGCAACAAGAGCAAAACTCTATCTCAAAAAAAGAAAGGAAAGGAAAGAGAGGACGGGTGGGATGGGGGAGACAGAAACAGAAAGGGTGAGAGACAGAGCTGGGCTCAGAGCTGAGGGTGTGCAGGGTCAAAGGCTGGCCTTACCTCTCCGGAGGCTCGGGTCTCCACTGGGCGCCAGGTAGCCCCGGCCGTGGGGGCACAATGACTGGTACTCAGCTACACACAGAGACAAGCCTGAGCCAGGACACCAGAGCCCCAGCCCCGGCCCCGGCCTGCTCGTGCCCACCTGTCACAAAAGTCACTCTGGCCCTGTGCTTGTTAGCGCCCACTTCTGAGCCTCATGCCCGCCCATGCCAGCTCACCCTTTCCCTGACAGTACTAGTACCTCAACGCCCTGTCTAAATGTGTCCCCTGTCCCAGGCCCACACCCCACCCAGTATTTCCACTCAAGCCCTCGGCCCTGTATCCCCATCAGCCCATGCGCACCTGTCTCAGTGCCCGGGCACTGCTGGATGCGGCAGCCGCTGCCCCAGCCCTCACCCACAGTACAGCAGCACTCCTGCCACGTCACATTCCGAGCCAGGATGTTGTCACATGCATCCGGGGCCGCCGTGTCAAAGTAGCACTCCCGGTGCCCACTGCCCACAGGGCCCTGCCTAGGTGTGCTGGGTCGGCGAGGCGAGGGTGGCCTGGCCGGCAGACCGGGGCTGGCAGGTGCCTGGGGCTGTGAGCCTGGGAACGTGCCTGGGGAGACAAGGGGCTTTAACCCAGAGTGGGATGAACCCCCAACCCTGCCATGTCGTAGATGGGGAAACTGAGGCTGACAGATGGGGAAACAACCAGACTCCACACCTCTTACACTCCTCTGTCACTGTGTCTCTCTCCCCCACTGTCACCTCCTGTCATTTCTGCGTCTCTTGCCTCCCCACCTCACAGTTTCCCATCACTGCAGCTAACCTTGCGGGTGGGTGGTGATGGGACTTCCTGGCTTCCGGGATGCCTCTCTGGGTCTCTTATCTGGTGTGTTCCAAACTGGCTCAGTCTTCACCTCAAAAGCTACACCTTGTCACCAGGTGCAGTGGCCCCTGCCTGTACTCCCAGCACTTTGGGAGGCTGAGATGGTAGGATCATTTGAGATCAGGAGTTCAAGACCATCCTGACCAACATGGTGAAACCCTGTCTCTATTAAAAATACAAAAAATCAGCCTGGCATGGTGGTGTGCACCTGTAATCCCAGCTACTTGGGAGTCTGAAGCAGGAGAATCGCTTGAACCCAGGAGGTGGAGGCTGCAGTGAGCCGAGATCGCACCACTGCACTCCAGCCTGGGCGATACAGCAAGACTGTATCTCAAAACAAACAGAGAACCTATGCCTTGTCTTGGACACAGCTCCCCACCCAGGCAGCCACAGCTTGTCCTCGTGACCTCTTGGTTTTTCTCCTACCACCCTCTCCTCTCCTTCCCAGGTCCCTGCCCCAGCCTGTTCCCTGAGCTCCCCGCCTCCCGCATCACCCACTGCAATCACCTTCATATGGCGGGCAGAGGGAGCTTTCAAAATCTGATTCTATCTTTCCTGCTCAAAACCCTTTCATGAAAATTACACAGCCACGAAGATGGAAATCGTGTCCTTGGCAGCAACATGGGTACAGCTCAAGGCCATTATCCTAAGCACATGAATGCAGGGACAGAAGACCAAATAACCCTATGTTCTCACTTATAAGTGGGAGCTAAACAGTGGATCCTCATGGATGTAAAGATGCCCACAACAGATGCTGGCGATGCCTAGACAGGAGGGGGGGGTGGGGAGCTACTGTGCCCAGCTTTTTTTTTTTTTTTTAAGATAGAGTTTCACCGTGATGGCCAGGCTGGTCTTGAACTCCTGACCTCAGGTGATCCACCCACCTCAGCCTCCCAAAGTGCTAGGATTACAGGCGTGAGCCACCTCGCCCAGCTAAATTTTTAAATGTTACTTACTTAGGCCAGGCACAGTGGCTCACACCAATAATCCCAGCTCTTTAGGAGGCCAAGGAGGGCGGATCACCTAAGGTTGGGAGTTAGAGACCAGCCTGATCAACACAGAAACCCTGTCTCTACTAAAAGTACAAAAATTAGCCAGGCATGGTGGCGCACGCCTGTAATTCCAGCTACTCTGGAGGCTGAGGCAGGAGAATCACCTAAAACCGGGAGGTGGAGGTTGCGGTGAGCTGAGACTGCACCACTGCACTCCAGCCTGGGCAACAAGAGTGAAACTTTGTCTCAAAAAAATAAAAATAAAAAATACTGCAGCCTGGGCAACATGACAAAACCATGTCTCTACAAAAAATACAAATATCAGTTGTGCATGGTGGTGTGCACCTGTAGTCTCAATTACTCTGGAGGCTGAGATTGAAGGATTCCTTGAGCATAGGCGGTGAAGGCTGCAGTGAGCTGCGATCTCGCCGCTGCACTCCAGCCTCAGTGAAAGTACGACCCTGTCTCAAAAAAATTCAAGAAAAAGTTTCCAAAAAAACCTCGAAATTCCTTCCATGGTGCCACAGTGCCCTCCCTTACTGTGGTAAGTCAGCATGATCAGGCGCCTGCCTCCTTCCCTGGTGCCATCTCTCTCCACCCCTTCCTTTGCTCTCTAAATCATGCCATGTTGAACCTGTTTCAGTCCCTCTAGCAAGCCAGAAATTCTCTGGCTTTGCCAGGCCTTTGCCCTTGCTACGTTCTCTGCCCAGAATGCCCTCCTCACACATCGGGCCTGGCTTATTTCTCCTCATCCTGCAGCTTTCTGTTCAGATGTCCTCTCCGACAGGAAGCCCTCCCCAACCCTTTCCTCATGCTGGGCCCGGCACCTCCTCCAAAAACCCCCTGGGCTTTCCCCACCTTGTTGATTTCTCTGGATTGTCACTATCTGGTGATATCTCTGTCTGTCCCGTTGGATTGTGAGCCCCTTGAGGACAGTGATCCCTCCTGGTCACTGCTATTTCCTCAGTGCCCAGAAGATGGCCTGAGCACAGTGAATGCCCTGTGAACATTTGCTAAATGAAAGAATCTGGTCGAGTCAGGGCCAGGACCTAGTTATCCTGACACAGTCTCACTATCCATATTAACCTATGTGTTTTTTGTTGATGTTTAAAACAACACTATTTAACTGATGGTAGCTATCCATATCAGGAATGATTAGATCACATAATTTTCTCATGGGGCCGGCAGCCATTAGTTAGACACATCAGTCTCACCAGCAGAAGTTCGGGGGGGAACACAGCGTCCAGTCATGGGGTCAAACTCTTCCGGGCTGGTGGGGCAGACACAGAGGAAGGAGCCCTCAACATTTTCACACAGAGCAGCTCCACATACACCCTGGAGTGTTTCACACTCATTCACATCTGTAAGCAGGAGACAACAGGGGAGAGGAACTGAGTGGTTATAAGCTTCTATGATTCCAAAGGTCCCAAAGTCTGAGCTTTCAAATATAATGGGTATATTTAATGGCCCAGACCCCATCATCTGCTTTTCTTCTAGTGACAATCCCTGAATTTCCCTTGGGAACGTTGCACTCCTGTTTTTAACCCTGTGCTTTGAGTAGGGCTACATCTACTCTGAGAGGAGGGCACAAGTTCCAGGAATAACCTAACAGATGGCTGCATGTCTCTGGTTCAGAGACAGGCAGTGATCACACTGGGTCAATCAGAGCCAGGCCTGACACTTTTGCTAGAAATATTGAAAACGAACCTCCCTTTTTAGCTCTAGGGTTGCCAACTGGGGATGTTAGCCCAGAGGTTCTAGGGCCGCCTTCGTCGTTGTGAAAAAGAATCTGCCTGAAAATCATGCAGTAAAAGAAAGCAGAACTCACAGAAGATAGAAATAGCCTTGTTAAAATTCCTGGATCCAGTTATGCCTGGAGTTCAAATATATCCCAGGGCTTTATAGTTTTAATTGCCTTTAAAGAAATAAAACCTGTTGTGTTTGCATTTGTGAAAATTTACAGAATGCATAATTAAGATTCCCGCATTTCACTATATATAAATTGAACGTCGAATGAAAATATATGTAGGGTATAATGGCTCATGCCTGTAATCCCAGTGCTTTGGGAA
The DNA here is from genome assembly GCA_963574635.1 of Cheracebus regulus. Classification (NCBI taxonomy): domain Eukaryota; kingdom Metazoa; phylum Chordata; class Mammalia; order Primates; family Pitheciidae; genus Cheracebus; species Cheracebus regulus. Next base: position 65,378 of record CAUYQU010013116.1, on the reverse strand, counting down.
GCCAAGGCAGGAGGGTTGCTTAAGGCCAGGAGTTTGAGACCAGCCTGGGCAACAGAGCAAGAACTCATCTCTACAGGCTGGGCACGGTGCCTGAGGCCTGTAATCCCAGCATTTTGGGAGGCCAAGGTGGGTGGATCACCTGAAGTCAAGAGTTCAAGACCATCCTGGCTGACATGGCGAAACCCCGTCTCTACTAAAAATATAAAAAATTAGCTGGGCGTGGTGGTGGATGCCTGTAATCCCAGCTACTGGGGAGGCTGAGTCAGGAGAATTGCTTGAACCCAGGAGGCGGAGGATGCCGTGAGCCGAGATTGTGCCACTGCACTCCAGCCTGGACAACAAGAGTGAAACTCCATCTCCAAAAAAAAAAAAAAACAAAAAACCTAATCTCTACAAAAATTAAAAACATTAGCCAGGCATGGTTGTGTGTGCCTGTGGTCCCAGCTACTCAGGAGCTGAGTTCTGGAGGGAGGATGGCTTGAGCCCAGGAGTTAGAGGCCGTAGTAAGCTATGATCACACCACCACACTCCAGCCTGGGCAACAGAGGAAGACTCCACCTCCCAAAAAAAAAAAAAGAGAGAGAGAAGAAAATACCTGTAAACACATACGGAACTCTGGTTGGTGATATGCATGTTGAAGAATTTACAGGGAAGCAGACTTGTGCCTGCAATTTACTTTTAACTCTGTCCAAAAAATTAGATGAATTAATGAAGAGCTATGTGAGGAAGCAAGTATAATAAAATGCTAATATCTAGATCATGAATGGGCAGGTGTTCATTCTACGATTCTCTCAATCTGGTTCGCATTTAGAAATTTCTCTCATAAAATGTTAGGAAAAATGAGTGTTTATAAACACCTAAGATTAGTGCTTTATACATTTATATACTTTATACATTATTTTTTTGAGATGGAGTTTCGCTCTTGTTGCCCAGGCTGGAGTGCAATGGCACAATCCCGGCTCACCGCAACCTCTGCCTCCTGTGTTAAGTGATTCTCCTGCCTCAGCCTCCCAAGTAGCTGAGATTGCAGGCATGCGCCACCACGCCCAGCTATTTTGTATTTTTAGTCGACATGGAGTTTCTCCAAGTTGGTCAGGCTGGTCTCCAACTCCCAACCTCAGGGAATCCACCCACTTCGGCCTCCCAAAGTGCTGGGATGAAAGGCGTGAGCCACCGTGCCTGGCATGAAGATGATCTTATGTTCCAAAGTCTAAATTCCACAACCCGAAAGTTCCCATTTGTTGAGATATATGGGGAGGGGCACTGACCAACCTCTCCCACCCACTTTGGTCCCACCCACCCCCTGAAGCCCCATACCCACGCAGTGACGCCCATCCCGCGCCCCCTCGTAACCCTGGTCACAGAGGCACTGGAAGGAGCCGGGCAGGTTCTGGCACACGGCGTGGGCACCACAGAAGGACCGGTTCCGGCATTCGTCCACATCTGCAACCACCAGACAGTCAGGCCATTTCTAGACCTTCCACCATCTCCACATCTCACCCGATGCACGACGGACACCCACCCTGGCATCCGCCCCCTGGCGTGGGCTGATAGCCAGGGTCACAGGCAGGTGTGCAGCGGTAGGAGCCAGGGGTGTTCTCACAACGCTGGGCTCCGCAAATCTCGGGACCATATTCTTGGCACTCGTCCACATCTGCAGGAGAACATGGAGGAGATAAAAGGGGAGTCAAAGGGCTGAATTCAGAAGTTCCTAACACCACTTCCAGTCCCCAAGACTAAGAAGTCTTTAGAAATCTGGTATTCTAGGAGCCTGAGCTAAAGATCAACAATGTTGGTAACTTTCTTCTTTGAGACGGAGTCTCACTCCGTTGCCCAGGCTGGAGTACAGTGGCTCAATCTCAGCTCACTGCAACCTTTGCCTCCTGGGTTCAAGCAATTCTCCTGCCTTAGCCTATGGAGTAGGTGGGACTACAGGTGTGCACCACCACGCCCTGCTAATTTTTATATTTTTAGTAGAGATGGGGTTTCACCATGTTGCCCAGGTTGGTCTCGAACTCCTGACCTCAAGTGATCTGCCCACCTTGGCCTCTGAAAATCCTGGGATTACAGGTGTGAGCCACTGTGCCTAGCCATTTTTTTTTTTTTTTTTTTTTTTTTTTTTTTTTTTTGTAGAGATAGGGTTTCATCATATTGGCCAGGCTGGTCTTGAACTCCTGACCTCAGGTGATCTACCCGCATCAGCCTCCCAAAGTGCTGGGATTACAGGTGTGAGCCACCATACCTGCCCACTTTTAAACAGGGGTCTTGCTCTGCTGCCCAGGCTGGAGTGCAGTGGCAGGATCATAGCTCACTGCAGCCTCAAGCTCCTGGGTTCAGGCAATTCTCCCGCCTCAGCCTCTGGAGTAGCTGGGATTACAAGCATGGGCACCACACCCAGCATAGTTGGTAACTTTTTTTTTTGTGACAGAGTTTTGCTTTTGTTGCCCAGGCTGGAGTGCAATGGCGAGATCTTGGCCCACCGCAACCTCTGCCTCCTGGGTTCAAGCGATTCTCCTGCCTCAGCCTCCCGAATAGCTGGGATGGCAGGCATGTGCCACCACGACCAGCTAATTTTGTATTTTTAGTAGAGACGGGGTTTCTCCATGTTGGTCAGGTGGGTTTCGAACTCCCGACCTCAGGTGATCCACCCATCTCAGCCTCCCAAAGTGCTGGGATTACAGGCGTGAGTCACTGCATCTGGCCAGTTGATAACTCTTAAGTCCTGTCATTTCTCAAAAGCATGGTCCCACCTCAGGGCCTTTGCATTGGCTCTTCCCTCTGCCAGGAACAGTCTCCCCTCAGTTAGCTGCCTGCCTGCCTCCCTCACTTCCCTCAGGTGTCTAGGTCAAGCCCGTCTACCACTCTTCCCAACACTGCTCTGTCGTCTCTGTCCATTTGTCCTGCTTTTTCTTCCTAAACCTGACGTTATACGTACATATTTTTGGCATGCCATCTGTCGCCTCCCTAGAATGCAAACTGGACGATAGTAGGGATTTGTGTCGACTTTGTTCCTTGCTACCTCTCCAGGGCCAGGAACAGTGCCTGACACATAGTAGGTGCCCCCCCAATTTGTTGTTGTATAAATCCTGAATATATTTACATATTTATTATCTCCACTTCCCCCCACAATAACTCCAGGAACGCAGGGGTTTTTATATAACTTATTTCGTGTTGCACACTTATGTCCTGTTCCAGACACTGGCATAGAGTAGGTGCTTAATGAATTCTTGTGGAATGAATGAGATCTCATGAAACTATACTTCCATGAGTCAGAGATCTAGCAGTCAACGGCAGCCCACAGATGATTTGTTTCATGTATCCCACAAGAAGCGGACTCACGCGCCATCACCCCCACAAAATATATATACATACTGTGTGAAAGATTGGCCCCACCCTCCTGCCCCGCTGGAGTCTGACCCGGGAGTGGTGAAATAGGCGGGCAGGAGGGAAGGCTTGGAAAGGAAGAGCAGGCAAGGGGCGTGTCTTTGGGCGGAGCAGAGATGGGAGGGGCGGGCCTACGTGCTGCTCCTGAAAGGCGAGTCTGGAGAGAACAGCGAAAGGCAGGGCTTAAACGGATGGCGGCCAACGCTTAGAGAATTTCACCTTGGGAATTAAGGATGGGGCCCAGGGCCGCCGGGATTGGGCCTCTTTGGAGGGAAAGCTCTGGAAGTAGGAGTGGTGAAGGGCGGGGAAAGGGCACATCCAAACTTTTGTTAGGAAGACACGGGGCCTGAAGAGGGGGTTTTAATCCAGAAGCTGACTGGAAGAGGCGGGACCTAACAGTTTTGGGGAGGTGTCTTCCTGGGGGCATAGCCTAAAATGTGGACCTGGCTTCAATGCAGAGGTGAAATGGGCTGCGGCCGGAAGCGAGGCTTGGCAGTGATCCAGATACAAGTAAATACGTGGACACGGTGGCGGCTTAATTCCCTCTCCCTAAGTCCGGGAGTCAAGGCGCCCCTCCTTGGTCCCCAAGAGAGCAGCCTCCAGCACCCCGTTGCAAGCGCTATTAGAGGGGGCTGGGGGTAGGCTCACCGTCACAGGTGCCCTCGGGGCCCGCATGGTAACCGGGATCGCAGTCCCGGACACAGCGGTAGGAGCCCGGGGAGTTCTCACAGCGCTTCGACCCGCACAGGGCCGGGCCCCGCTCGCGACATTCGTCCACGTCTGAGGAGGGAGGTCGGGTGGTCGGAGGTGGGAAGCAGGGAGGCAAGATGGGGGAGACAAGGAGGGGAGAGGAGTCAGAAGGGCGAGGCCGGGGAAGCAGAGAAAAGGGCAGGGGAAGAGGGAGCAGAAGAGAAACGGGGAAGCTAGGAGAGGAGGCTGGGGAAGCGGGTAAGGGGAGGGGAGAAGCGGAGGAAGAAAGACAGAGGTGGGAAGACAATGGGCGAGTCGCAGTCGGATGGTGGAGGCATCAGGCCGGGGCGGGGCCTCTCACCGAGGCAGGAGGCGAGGTCCGGGCCGGCGCGGTGTCCCGGAGGACAGGTGCACTCGAAGGAGCCGTCGGTGTTGGTACAGAGGCCGCTCTGGCAAAGGTCCTCCTCGCTGCACTCGTCCACGTCTGCGGGACAGGGCGTCCGAAAGCCCGGCCCAACTCCCGCTCTGCCTGACATTCCAGGCCACACCACTCCGCCGCCCCGCGGCGCTCCCAGACCCTTCGCGCCTTCCCCAACCTGCCTCAGGCTCCCCAGTCCCTGCAAGCCCCGGCCCCCGACGGATTTTAAACAGTGGCTTTCCAATCACTGCCCAAATACCCAGACTCCGCCCTTTCCCCTCCATACCCTCCCCCTCACTGCCTCGAGACTCCCACCAGCTGCCCCCAGTCGTGCCGGAAGACCCCGGCCAGCCAGGTGCGGAGGCTCACGCCTGTAATCCCAGCTCGTTGGGAGGCCGAGGCGGGCGGATCACGAGGTCAGGAGATGGAGACCATCCTGGCTAACACCGTGAAACCCTGCCTTTACTAAAATTAGAAGAAAAAAAAAAAAGCCGGGCGTGGTGGCACACGCCTGTGGTCCCAGCTACTAGGGAGGCTGAGGTAGGAGAATCGGTTGGACCCCGTAGGCGGAGGTCGCGGTGAGCGGAGATGGCGCCACTGCACTCCAGCCTGGGCGACAGGGTGAGAATTCGTCTCAAAAAAAAAAAAAAAAAAATCATTGCTCTGAGATGCTACTTAGGAAAACGAAAGAAAAAAAAAAAAAAAGACCCCGGCCAAAAACTCGTTTTCCCCTTTGTGCCCTCTTTTCCCCTTCCCGCCTTTTCCTGCCCTAAGCCCACCCTTTCCAGGGCCAGGACCAGCCTGGGTACGAACCAAGGCAAGAGGCTCCACGGGGTCCGGGCCGGTAGCCGGGGGCACAAGTGCAGGCAAAGGAGCCGTCGGTGTTGAGGCACTCGCCGTGAGGGAAGCAGAAGTCGCCCTCCAGGCACTCGTTCACGTCTAGGGTTTGCAGGAGATTGGGCGGAGTCATGGAACCCGCCCTCCCAGACATCAGCCCCGCCCACAACGCAGTAACCTCGGCCCTGCCAACGGCAGGTTTCGAAGCTCCTCCCACAGCGCATGGTCCCGCCTCCACCTTTCCAGCTGGCTTTGCTCTGGAACCCACCCAGATTCTCTGGCAGGTCCTTATGACGCTCACCTGCGCAGGGCCCGGGCCGACCCGACGGCGCCCTGTAGCCTGGCGCGCAGCTGCAGCGGAAGGAGCCTTCCGTGTTAGTGCAGTGGCCGTGGGGACCACAGGGGGCACCCGAACTGCATTCGTCTACATCTGTGGGGGGTGGGGGGCGTTCAGAAAGGGTCCAGTCTAGGGACACACCGGACAAATCCCCTTGGAGTAGGGGGTCTGCGGGAGGTGGTGGGAAGTGTCGTGAGTTGGAGACTGAGGGAGAGCTCTATTGCAGAGGTGGGTGGGGCTGACCCAGGTTTCCGGGCTCTGGGGACCATGGTTACCAGTCGTGTGGGTCTAGGTTTCTAGGAACTGTCTGTGTCAGGATTTTGGGGTCAGGAGGAGGAACTCTGGATTAGACAGGGATCAGAAATGAACTAGGGCAAGGGACCAGTCAAGTATTATAAACCAGGATCATTGGATGGGATTCAGCTGAACCATGGGTCAGAATCAGTGACTGGAATCTGAGTCCAGTTGGGGTCAGAGGTTACAGTCAGGGTCCAGAATTCTGCCTCAAGTCAGGGGCCAGGGTCAGGGATCAGGAACCCAACCAGGTTCCAGAGAAGGGATTCTGAGAAGAGGCAGAGGCAATGAAAGAGACAGGACGAAGAGTCACACAGTCGAAGTTATGGTCAGTGCTATGGTTAGTGGTTATGATTAGGGCCAAATGCCACAGTCAAATTCAGGAGTTACAGGTCACATTCAGGGCCAGAGTCAGGAGGGTCACAATTGCTATCAGGGTATGGGCAGAGACTATCAAGGGTGATGGTTAGGGTCAAATATCAGTGTAAAGTTGGGTCTCAGGGGTCACATTCAGGGTCAAGAGTTGTGGTCCAGGTCAGGGTCAGGTGTCAGAGGCCCTGGGGATGGAGGTACTGAGGTCCAGGTCAGGAAGTTATAAGCCAGGGCACAGTTGTGATCTGGGTCAAGGGTCAGGGGTCATGATGCAGGCCCAAGGTCACAGCCAGGGCCTGGTCTCACCAGTGCATCTGCCACGGTGCAGGTGGTGGCCGGGAGGACAGGCCCTGCACTGGAAGGAGCCGGGTGAGTTCACACACTCCTGCCCAGGGCATGCCAGGTGGTTCTCACACTCATCCACATCTGGGGGGGCAGGGGAGAGGGTGGCCTTGAAGAAGCGGCCCGATACACCCCCCACCAACCCATACACATGCCTCCCTCCCTCCCCGGGCTCACCCTCACACTCGGAGCCAGCAGCGTTGGGTTGGAAGCCAGTGGGGCAGACACACTGGAAGCTGCCTTCTGTGTTCTCACACTGGCCGTAGGTGCAGGGCGGGGGGCTACGGGCACACTCGTCCACATCTGGGGCAGAGAGGACCAATGGGGCCGAGAAAGGGACCTGCACCCATCCCCATGGCCACCGCCACCCACCCCAGCATTCCAGTCTTGAGCCAGCCTCTGGACTAGGTTCAGGCTGCTTCTTCTTCCCAGGAGGAGAGACACCTTCCTCGTGTCCCCATTCAATAGCCTCTCCAGCTACTAGGGTGGGGCTAAGGCACCAACTCCATGTTGCCTGCCTTGCCTCAGGTGACCCCTCCTTAGAGTTCCCATAAGCACAAGAGTATCTTTCAAAAAGGGAGGAGGGATAGGGAGCACTATCTTATTTTGCTGAAAGGAGAGAAGACTCTGGAGTGAGGCCCCCATCCCTCAGCCCCTGTTCTCCATCCCTGAGCCCCATCACTCTGCCTCTCTGCCCCTCAATAATCTCTTTCCAGTCCCCACAGCAAAGAGTGGGGACTAGGCTTAGCGCCCTCACCTTGGCAGGGGGCCCCAGGCCCTCGAGAGCGGAAGCCAGCTGGGCAGGCACAGTGAAAGGAGCCTGCCGTGTTGTCACAGCGGCCGGGCCCGCAGGGTGGTGGCTCCTGGGCACACTCATCCACATCCTCTTCGCATGCCGAGCCCCGGAAGCCAGCCGGGCAGACACAGCGGAAAGAGCCGGGCAGGTTCTCACAGGCCCCTCGGCCGCACAGGCCCGGGCTCTGGGTGCATTCATCCACATCTGCACGGGGAAGGGGACCCAGTGTCGTTTGCTCCCCTCTGCCTCCCCTCTGACCTCTGTCACTTTGGCTTTCCACCCTCCATCATTCTGTCCCCCTGACCCCATCACTATTCCTCCTTGTCACCTTCATCTGACTCTACATCCTCCACCAAACCCTACTAAGCTGCCTGGCTGGCTCTTAGAGCTCTACCTCTGTAGTCCCCAGGAGGACGCCTCCTTCTCCCCTGTCCTCCATAACTCTGCTCCCCTTACCCACCCGATTACTGACATCTCCATCCCTCTTCACTCTGCTTCCCCATCGTCCATGACTCAGCCTTTCTGTTTTCCATCACTTGGCCTCTCCATCCCAGGTTTCTCTCTACGGCCATCAGGCCACACGTCTGCTACAGAGCCTGGCCTCTGCCCCCATCAATCAGCTCTCTTTGCCCTGTTGTTCAGTCTCTCTGGCCCTCATCACTGCGCTCTACCCCTCCCCTCGCACTCCTTCCCGGCTGCCCCTTCCCAGGCCCTCACCCTGGCAGCTGGCTCCGTGAGGCGCAGCTTGGTACCCAGCGGGGCACACGCACAGGAAGCTGCCTGGCGTGTTCTCGCAGCGCCCGAGGTCACACGGCGGCGGCACGCGGTGGCACTCGTCCACGTCTGTGGGCACAGACCAGCCAGCTGGGACTGGGGCAGACAGTCCCGGGAAAAGCGACGCGGGCAGGCGGGGGTAGAGGGAAGCGGGAGCTGGGCCAAGCTTGGGCCAGAGCCAGGCTGGGGACCGGGCCAGGATAGGCGGAGAGGGGCACAGTGAGAGGGGGCAATTGGGGAGGGCAGGGTTTGGAAGGGCAAGGGCAGTAAGGACAGCTTTGGGAACCCAGCAAAGGGAAGGCGGGGTCGGGGCTAGAGAAGAAAGCAGTTTGGGGATGGGCTCTGGGGTGGCAGGTTTGGAATCAGGGGTCGTGGTCAGGAGATTGGTTACCGCAGCTGCAGGACAGGGGCGGGGCCTGGGGGAGGGAAGGAGTCTGGGACGATGAGGGGCGTGGCCAATAAGGGCGGGGCCTGAGCGTAGGGGCGGAGCAATACGAGCCGCGACCAGGCAGGCCCAGACAGGAAGAGGCAGTCTGGGGGCTGGGTAGGGGTGGGACCAAAGGGAGGCCGGAGCTGGGTGGAGGCGGGGCAGGGAGGGGCGGGGCCAAGGGCATGGGCAGAGCAGTCCTGAGGCGGGACCCGCGAGGGGAAGCGTGGGAGGTCTGGAGAGGCTTTGGAGTGAGGGCAGGAGCGAGACCCTGGGGTGGGCCTGAAGCCGGGTGGGGCGAATTTCTCACCCAGGCATTCCGTGGCCCGCGGGCCAGCTCGGAAGCCCGGGCCGCACACGCAGCGGAAGCTGCCTGGTGAGTTCTCGCAGCGCCCAGGAGCACAGGGCGGGGGCACGCGGCGACATTCGTCCACATCTGAGGACACGAAGTGGGCTGGTCACTAGGTGACCAGGCAAAGCACTCTGCCCTGCCTCCTTCTGCCCCCTCCGCCCTGCTCACCAATGCATCGGGTGCCCTGGGGGCTGAGCCGGAAGCCGGAGTCGCAAGCGCAGGTGTAGCCGCTGGGCCGGGGAATGCAGCGTCCTGGGCCGCAGACCTGGGGGTTGCGCTGACACATGCCCTGGGAGGGACCTGGGGGGTCCAGTCAGCCAGGGTTCCCCCATCTCCGAATCCTCCATCCCTTTCTTCCCAGTACAATCCGCCCCCCACCGCCCCGGTAGGCTGCCTAAAACACGTTCATGGATGTCTCCTCCCCAAGCAAGCCCAGTCACCCAGTCTCTTGATCTCCATCTCCTTTATCCTGGAAACGTTCTCATCAGATCTTTGGCCACCCCAAGGTCTCTGGCTTTTAAGAGTTTGCTCTCCAACCCTCTGCCTGAGATACAATCTTAGTGCCCTCCCTGAGAAATAATTATCTAATATTAGATAATTTTAAAAAACTACCATTAAGTATTCATCTGAGCACTTACTATGTGTCAGACACTTCAGAGACATCTCAACAATGATCCCCATTTTACCAATGAAAAAACTGAGTCTCAGAGGTTAAATGGCTTGCTCAATTGACACAAGAGAGCCCAACTCCCATTCCAGCTCCTGATCTAACTACCACCCAACCCTTCAAATGCTTATCTCTTCCCACGGATTCCTGAATTCCTCTCCTGTAACATTCCTATTTGCTGTATTCTGGAATCTCCACCTTAGAGTCTCTTCCCCCAGAATCCCACCTATAATACCTCCATCAATGCCCTCAATTATTTCTTTTCTTTTTTTTTCTTTTTTTTTTTTTGAGACAGTTTTGCTCTTGTCGCCAAGGCTGGAGTGCAATGGCACAATCTTGACTCACTGCAACTTCTGCCTCCTCAGTTCAAGCGATTCTCCTGCCTCCGCCTCCCAAGTAGTTGGGACTACAGGCGTCTGCCACCATACCCAGCTAATTTTTTTAGTTTTAATTGAGAAGGGGTTTCGTCATGTTGGCCGGGCTGGTCTCGAACTTCTGACCTGGTGATCCACCTGCCTCAGCCTCCCAAAGTGTTGGGATTACAGGCATCAACCACCGCTCCCGGCCCAATGCCCTCAATTCTTTCTACCAAACCTGATTCAGGAATCTCAGGACCAGTCCAGGCGGGGATGCTGGGCAAGGGAAGCTCAGGGCCGGGCCGGGGATCGCGCCGAGGGTCAGGCTGGGGGTCAGGCCGGGGCTCCGGGCGACGAGTGGGCAGAAAGCCTGGTAAGGAAGAGGTATCAGCGAGTGGAGCCCAAATCCTCTCCTGCCTCCTTTCACTATGGGGCTGGGGCAGCCCCGTGAAGAATGGCACTCACTCCTGCCTGAGCCAGCTCACCTGCAGGTGGCCGAGAGGTGGCTGGCAAGGTACGAGGCTGGCTGAGTGACACCCGGGGTGGCTCCTGGGCCAGGGGTCTGGTGTTGTAGCGGAGGTCGGAGGCCGAGTAGTGGTAGCCAGGGCCAGCCGGGCAGATCTCCCGGAAACCCTCTGGGAACAGGAAGGAGAGAGGGGCAAAGAGAGAACAAGAGAATGGGATGAAAGCGAAGGCAAGCCCAAACTCTGGCCTTGGCTGGGGGCAGGGCTTGGCTGGAGAGTGTCAAGAGTTTGAGTTGGAGGCTGGGATGGGGTGGTTTCCTGGCCAAACCGTAGGATGTCTCAGGGGCTACAGGTGGGGCCAAGAGAGTTCTCCCCTGTTTGGGATGGTGGCAGGGACAGGGTTGAGGGCGGGGTCTGGTTTGGGTCCACAGGGACAGAGTTGGAAGCTAGGAAACAGCTCCCTTGTGGGATTTAATTTTAACCAGAAGATAGAATTCCAGGGAGGTGTCTCAGGGAGGGGCATTCCTAGGGTGGGGCCTAAGTGGGGGCTAAGCTGAAGGCAGTATCTCAGAAGCTGGGGACTTGGTCAAATCTCAGGGACAGGGTGGGGCTGGCGTTGACGCTCAGGAGACAAAACCTATCTTGCGGGCTCAGAAATAGGTGTGGCCGTGGATGGAGGGGTGGGTGTGGCTACGGATAGAGGTGGAGCCGTGGACGCTGTCCAGTTGACGCCTGCGGCCTCAGAGGGTGGGGCGTGGCCAGTGCTGCAGCCCAGCCAGGTTAGGGACGGTGAGCCTCAGGGTTGGAGGGCGGGGCGTAGAATGAGCTCCACGTGTGTTGCCCGTGGGGCTAGGCACGGCCGCAGGGGCTCACCTGAGCCGAAGGGTGGGCAGAGCTGGCAACCCCGGCCCCAGGCCTTGCCCACGCGGCTACAGCAGCAGATCTGTTTAGTGATGTTCCGCAGAATGGGCAGCGAACAGCCGCCGTCGCGGAGCACGCGGAAGCAGGGCCCTTTGGCCTCTGAGATCACGTGTTGGGCTGCGAGGAGCGAGGAGGAAATTCTTCAGGGCAGGGTTGGGAATGCCTGGGCACTGAGGGATCTGGGAGAGAGGGGAATGGTTCCGGGGTGGGAGTGGGGGTTGGTGGGTGTGAGGGGCATTTGGGAGAAGTCTGAGAGGGTCTGAAGGACAGCAGTGGGCTCTGGAGGTCTGAGAAGGGCCTGGAGCCTCAGTGGGGTATCAGTGGTGAATGAGAAACTGAGAAGGATCTCAAGATCTGAAGAAAGTCGAGTCGTCGAGTGGGATCAGAGGATTTGGGAGTGTGAGAAGGATTCAAGAAAGTCTGGGAGAGCCAGGTGCGGTGGCTCACGCCTGTAATCCCAACACTTTGGGCGGCCGAGGCGGGCAGATCACTTGAAGCCAGGGGTTTGAGGCCAGACTGGCCAACATGGTGAAACTGTCTCTACCAAAAATACAAAAAAATACAAAAAGAAAAAAAAAATTAACCGAGCATGGTGGTGCCCGCCTGTAACTCCAGCTACTCGGGAGGCCGAGGAAGGAGAATCACTTGAACCCAGGAGGCAGAGGTTGCAGTGAGGCGAGATAGTGCCACTGCACTCCAACCTGGGCGACAGAGCAAGGCCCTGTCTCAAAAATAAAAAATAAAAAAATAGGGCCGGGCACGGTGGCTCACGCCTGTAATCCCAGCACTTTGGGAGGCAGAGGCGGGCGGATCACGAGGTGAAGAGATCGAGACCACCCTGGCCAACATGGTGAAACCCCGTCTCTACTAAAAATACAAAAATTAGCTGGGGGTGGTGGCGTGCGTCTGTAGTCCCCGCTACTCGGGAGGCTGAGGCAGGAGAATTGCTTGAACCCGGGAGGCGGAGGTTGCAGTGAGCCGAGATCGCGCCACTGCACTCCAGCCTGGCACCTGGCGACAGAGTGAGACTGTCTCAAAAAAAAAATAATAATAATAAATAAAATAAAATAAAAAATCTGGGAGTCTGGAGGCTCTAGATCCAAAAGTCTTGAGAGGTCTAAAGATGGTCCGGGGATGTTGAGGCCATATGAGAATCTGAGAAGTTCTGAGGTGGCTCTGCGGAACCTGGGAGTCTGGGAAGATCTCAGGGGTCTGATCCCCCAGGATGCTCTGGGACGTGGTCTGAGGGCAGGGTGGGCATGAGACCCAGCCTCAGCCCCCTGCTGGTGGCTCACAGATGCAGCTGCTGCGGGACGAGTCGAGCAGAAAGCCGTCGGGGCACACGCACGTGTAACCGCCGCGCGTGTTTGCACACTCGCCGTGCTGGCAGCGCCCGCCAGTCGCGCATTCATCCACATCTGCCAGGGTTGGGGAGGGTCATCAGGAACTTGATCCCTGCAAATCCCGCCCCTAGAACCAAGCTCCTCCCACCCCTGACCCGTCTCACCCTCGCAGGACCCATTAACTCTTTCAAAGCCGGTTGGACAAGGCCCATCTGGGGCGCCCACTCTTTCAGAGTTCCCTGTGGCGAGAAGAGAGGGGTGGGCCAGGGGCGGGTGGGCGGAACGAGAATGGAGTGGGCGGAGCCGAAGGCGGGGTGAGAGGGGCTAAAAGATGTTGGCTGTAGTTTGAGTGCAGGGTCAGCCTTAGATTGGCAGTTTGAAATGGCCACATTGGAGACTCCCAAAGTACATGGGAAGGGCCGAGGCACAAAGGCAGGGTGAGAACAGAGTGGCCAAAGTCAGAAAATGGGGTGGGTGGTCCCAGAGCGGTATGAATAGCTCAGGACTGGAAGTGGCCTCCACAATGGGATAGGCGTGGCTACATTTGGTGAACTGGGTTTATCTAGGGCAGAGTAGGAGAATCGGTGAGGTTCTCACTCCTCCCCAGCTCCCAGCACCTCGAGGACGTCCTGGGGCTTACCCTGGTGCTCCGAACACAGCTGACAGTCGTGAACGCCCCAGGCCAAGCCGGCCCCTCCGCAGCAGACCTCCTGCGTCCGGAGCCCCGGCAGCGGGGACGCGCACTGCAGGGAAGTGATGGGTGAGCGCGCCCCCGCGCGGAGGCACGGGCCCCTCCCCACCGGCCTCCTCTCACTTCGCCTCCGCGCAGCTCCCGAAAGCAGTAACCGAAGCCCGAGGCGTCTGAGTAGCTGTCCTCCCGTGGGGCGCTTTGTGCCAACACCGTGTAGGGCGCCGCCGCCTCTGCCCGCGCCGCCGCCTCCGCCCGCGCCACCGCCTCGGCGTCCGCCTCCTCCCAAGGGCCGGACACACGCTCCACCTGGTGCACCACCACCGATGCCTCTTGCGGGTGCTCCACGTGAACGCTCACCATAGACGCCACGCCTAAGGAAGGCACGGCCGGGCAAAGGGATGTCTACATGGGTTCTTACGGGCTGGGGCTAGACAAAGGGGGGAGGGCAAACTGGGCAAGGGTGCTCGGGAAGGCGGGAAAGGTGAGGGTCAGGGGCACGGTGAAAGGCTTGACAGAGGGGTTGGAGGGGACTCTGGCCACACTTTCCTCACCGTGCTCGTCGTCGCGGTGGTTGGCCAGTGGCATAGTGTACACGGAGCGGGTGAGGCCTGGCATAGCCGGGGCCGGGGGCCGGGCGCCCGAGGAGTGCAATTGGCAGAACTTGCCAGCGAAGTCCGGGGGACAGAGGCAGCGGTCAGGCTTCACGCACACACCGCCATTGTGACAGATCAAGGGACACAGGACTGGGAGGAGAACGAGGACACTCAGGAGAGGCGCCACCACTCCTGGCAGGTTCCCCTGTGGCCAGCGAAGTCCCTACGCCCTCGAGGTATCATTCATTTCTAAGTTGCTCCGCCCTCAGCTGTCATGTAGCCCCGCCCCAATTCCGGCATGAGCATTGGCCCAGTCCAGTCGTTCAGCCATCAGAGGTACAACCCCACCTATTAAGTCGGCAGGCTCTCGCTCGATTGCCCAGGCTGAAATGCAGTGACATTATCACGGCTCTGCAGCCTGGACCTCCTAAGCTGAAGTGATCCTCCCACCTCCTGAGTAGCAGAGACCGACCACAGGCGTGCACCACGTCGGGCTATGTTTTTTAATTTTGTAGAGACGGGATCTCACTATGTTGACCAGGCTGGTCTTTAACTCCGGGCTCAGGCAATCCTCCTGCCTCAGCCTCTCAGAGTGTTGGGATTACAGGCGTGAGCCCAGCCAGCCCTCAGGCTGTTTATTCACTTTCATGTCAACCTCTCGCATTCCACTTTCTGGCAGAGTCCACGGGGTTCCAGCCCCACCCAGACGGCGCTGACCCCGCCCATTCCGTAGTCGGACGGAATCCTTTGCTGTTCCAGCCCCTCCGACCCAACGCTGATCCCTTCCATTGACTCAAACCACATTTTAGCCATTCCCTGGCATAACTCCCCGCCCAACTCGGTCTCCTTCGCTTTTTATGCCCGCCCAGACTCCCTCTGCGTGGTCCACGAAGTCCTAGCCCCGCCCCCTGGCTGTGCCCGCTTTCTGGCCCCTCTCACATTACCTTCTACCCGCAGGATGCTAGAGCTCGCCTACCCAGGAGGTTAACCTGCCGCCTCTAGCCCTGCCCACTTTCCTTTACGCACTGATTCGCCTGGCTCACTTGCTCACGCCCCTCCCACCCCACCTCCAGGCCGTCTGGGCGCCCTAGTTCCGCCCACCGCGCTTTTTCTCCGCCCACTTCCTCTAGGGCTGGGGCTTTAGAGTTCTAGCTCTGCCTCACGGCCTCCAGTAGCACTGGGGCGGGGCCACGAGCGGGAACGCGCTTCCGCTCCCCTTTGCGCGCCCTCGCTGGGCCCCAGGCCACCTCTGGGCGGGGCACTGCCAGCTGTGCGGCGGGGTAAACAAAGAGAGAGGTGCGGCGGGGGCAGGGCGGCGGCTCCGCATTCCGGACCCTTGGGGAGCCCCGGGACCGTGGAGCCAAAGGAGGCCGGACTGTCCTGCGAGAGCACCCCGTCCCTCTCTCTCCCGGAGCTGCAGAGAACAGCTGGAAACAGCTGTGCGTAGGGGAGGGAGGACGCAGGCGGCCGGGAGAGGCGTGTGTGGGATTCTGAGTCACAACTGTAGAGAGGAAAGGACACGGAGAGCCACCTCCATTTAGAAGGTTAAAGAGACTGGAGTCCTGGGAGGAGATCGGTTCAAGGGCAGTCCTCTAGAGTTGAAAGACCCTGGAGGTTTCTGGGATGGAGAACCTAGCTCAGAGGAAACTGAGGCGCCCTTTCAGCAGGAGTGCTTTTGGGGACGTTTACCTAGAAAACAGGACTCTAGTGCCTCCTAGGAGACAACCAGTTTGAGGGTGATGAAAACAGGGTTTAGATAAAGAAGTGGAATTCCTGGAGGTCATCAGCACTTAAGAGCCTCAATTGGCCGAGACCCTATGTGGAATCTCCTCCCCTGCCGGCTAAGCGATTAGGTGCCAAAGCCTTTTTATTAATGGCTGCCTGAGAGGAGCACACGGTCTGGAGTCCTCTTGGGGAAATCCACTTATCAACACCAACTCTGGGGTTCTCTGAAGATAAGTGGGATCAGAAGTTCCTGGGGAGGGGAATGAGCTAGAAGAGCAGGACATCCAGAGGATACTACAGAGTTCTCTGGGGAAAGGCAGTGTGGGGGGTGGGAAGCAAGGATGAGAGGGAGCTTCACTGGAGGAGTGGTCTCTAAAGTCTGTTGCCAGGGGTGGACAGGGAGCCTAGGGCCTGGGAGCAAAAGCTCTAGGCTCCCCTAGGCAGGAGTGTGGGGCCGGGACTCTGGGGTGCTCTAAGGCGGGCTTTTAATTAGGTAGTGGGGCCTAGGAGAGTCTTCACTAGGAATCAAGATTGCAAAATGGGAAGGGTCTCTGAGGGAGGTGGTGGGAAACCAGCCAGGTCTGAGGGCATTTCCCAGGCTCCGAGGGCATTTCTCTGCGTTCTCTTGGCCCGAATGCAGGCCCCCATGCCAGTTCCCTGGGGGGTGCCTACACCCAGAGTGGGCTTCTAGATAGGCACAGCCAACATCATGCCCTACGGCCCTGGCTGAGCGGGGAGTTAAGGACATAGGGGTCCCTCTGAGGTCAGCCCCCACTTCATATGCCCCTCCTTGCACCCCCAGGGGCTTGGCACCCACCTGGGCATGGTGCCTGGCACAGGCACGCTGGGGCTGGGCCGGGAAAGAGTGAAAGAAAGAGGGAGGAGGGGAGGAGAGAGGGAGTGGCAGCGGGCGGGGGCTCAGGCGGGAGATGAGCTCACGCCGGTCGGGCTGGGCTGGCTGGGGGCCAGGTTGGGCGAGTTCTCCGCGCCGGGGGCCCCCACTCCCCACTCCAGAGGGTCTGCCGGGTGGGGGGCAGGGAGGCCCCGACCCCAGAGAGTCTGCCCACTTTTGCATCCTAGAACAACAGGTGGCGTACCCTCCCCCACCTCACCTGAACCCCCAGGGCTCCCCATCTCTAGGAGCGCCTGGTACGTACTCCTCCTGTCGCCTCTGCCCCCAGGGGGCGCCCCTTCCGTAAGGCCTCTTACCTGGATTTCTCTCGCACGTGGGACCCCTGCAACTCAGGTCCTGGGGAGACATCCCCCTCAACACACACACAACCCCCTTCTCTGTCCCTTCTCCCTCTTAGCTCCAGTCTCCCTCCTCACAGGCATTCCCATACGGAACCTTCCCACCCAAAGACACAGAAACTCAGACGTCCACCATGCGGCCCTGAGACGTGCTTGGTCCCTGGGGACTCCTTACTCAGCGTCTCCGAATCCAAGCCCCCGTCCCAAAAGTTCTCAGGTCCCTCAGTTCTGAGATCCCCATTTCGACTCGAAGGCATGAAAGCCGGCGCCAATTCCCTTACTTGGGACATCACAGGCCCCTAAGGACCCTCATTGCTTGCAAAATAGGAACCCTCAAGACTCAACCCCAAAAGCCAGGAATTTGGGGCCCCCTTCCTCAAATAGCCCCTGAGATTCCCCTGCACGGTTGCATGTGGAATCTGGGCTCCCTCGCCCTGGAGGACGGTCTCCTCCATCCCCAGGGATCCTCCTCCCCCCGGGAGCCGCTCTGTCGGGACCACCACCCCGCACTCACAGGCGCGGAAGCCGGGTCCCCCCGGGGCCGCCCCGCCGGGCGCGCCGCTGTCCACGCTGGTGGCGTTGCGGGGCGCGCAGGTCGGGGTACAGCGGGAGCCGGACGGCCCATGGATGCAGCGCAGGCCGCACACGACCGGGGTGAAGCGCACGCGGAGACGCTCTCCGGGCCGGCCCAGTCCCGGCTGCGGCCCTAGCTGCGCCAGCAGCACCAATAGCGACACCCAGAGCAGCCGCACGCCGCCCGCCATGGCTGCAGCGCCGCGCTCCGCCGCGCCGCCGCCCCAGCCCGCCCGAGGGGCCCGGCCTCGCCCGCCCGCCCGCCCGCCCGCGGGGGAGGGCGGCCGCGCCCCCGCTCGGGCCCCCCCTCCCCACCACTCCCTCCCCGGCGGCCGCGCGGGGGCGCGTGGGGCTGGGCGCTTAGCCAGAGACTCGCAGGCTGGGCGCTAGACTCGCAGGGGTGAGCCGGGCGCCCCCTTTGTCCCCATCCACACACCAACAAGTGGACCAGGCCTGTAGGGGAGCGGCGAGGAAGGGAACAGGTGGGGGCGGGCGGGCTTCTCCCCAGACAGAGCTGAATCCATAAAGAGGAAATCCATAAAGAGTAGTGGGGGCCGCATTTGGGGAGACAGCTAAAAGTTGTCTCCTTTTCTGCCCTGGGCACAGAGAAAGGGGCTTCGTCTAGATAGGGGGCTATCATGGCACATCTGAGCAGCCAGGTGGGACATCTGAGGGATGGGAGAAGGGTCGCTGCACCTGGGCACGTAAAGGAATTGGGTGTCTAGATCCTGGGCAGGAGGCTGGAGGTGGGTGGGGGAGAACACATCTGAAGATGCGGCCACATCTGGCCAGAACACCACACCTGGTGGAAGAAGTCACAGTGGATAAGGAAGCTTTGGATGGAGGCTGTGGGCGGGGGTACTAACATCTGGCCCGAGGCTCACATCTGGAAGACTTTAGGGGGAGGGGTCACATCTGGGCTGAAGGCTACAGCAAGAGAAGGGTTTTGAGGATGTTTGAGACTGGGGTGTTTGTGTTCTAGCCTGGGGGTTGAGAACTGGAGTGGGAGGAGGGCAGGGGGCAGATTCGGGAAACAGGAGGATGCCTTTGGCCCCCAGCCACCCCGCAATCTTGAGCATTCGGTGCCCAGGCAGGCGCCAACCCGCACAATCGCTTTTGTTGTCTGGGCTGGCTCGGCGGTGCTTTCTGCCCGGCCGGCGCGCCCTCTCTCTTCAGACGCGGGGAGCCCGGACGCCTGGCTTCCCGGCCCCACCCCCGCGGGTCCGCGCCTCTGGCCTGCGTCTGGTATGTCCCGGGCTCACCTCACAGGGCCGGACGCTGGGGTCCCAAGAGGGGGCCTCGTCCTGGGGGTGGGGGCTGAGCTACAATGGGGGGCGGGTAGGCGGCGGCTGCACCGTGGGAACCAGACGGCTTTATCTGGCCCGGAACCCCCCTCGCCCCAGGCGGAGGAAAGGCGGATGTGCTTACCCGGGGCCTTGCCAGCGGGGGCACGCTGTGGGGGCCTCCTTCTCAGTAGTCCCCGGCCCCCAGGCCCCCGGGGCCGCCGCCGCTTCAGTAGAGCTCTGGCCTCCTGCAGCCTGGGTGGGAGAGGACGGAAAAGCTGCTGTCACCGGGTTAAGCTGACCTCCCCACCAAAGAGCCTCCATGCCAGGAAAATGTCTTTCAGTAGCGGCTCTGCCCAGCCCTCCCCCTACAACACCCATTTATGGGGACCAGGCCTCTAGTGGGAGAGAAACAAAAAGACCCTAGGAGAATCAGAGATGGGGGAGGGGTGGGGAGAGAGAAAGAAAGGGCAGAGAGACTTAGACATAGAGACGGGCAGTGAGACACAGAAAGAGAGAGGAAAAGAGACAGGTTAACTAGAAAGAAACAGAGTCAGAAAAAATGCAGAGATGGAAAGAGACTGAGATAGGGAGGGAAGAGATGAAATAGACATACAGGCTGATAGTGAAAGAGCCGGCGAGAGAGGCGGGAGAGAGAGGGAGAGATGGGGTGTGGTTGGGGGAAGGTGGGGGGGAGGTGGAGTGGAAACGGGGGCAAGGCTGGGAGGTCCTGAGGATTTGATAGGGGAGGGACTGCCCACTCACGTCAGTGGCTGCCAGTTGAGGGACACCTGTCTCTTCCTCACGCTGGGGCTGGGGCCGGGGCTAGGCACTGCAGGCACTGGGTTCAGGCACCGCTGGGGGCCTGCACACTTTTTGGGCTGGCAGCTTCGGACCCTGCAGGAGGCTTGGGAGACAGCCAGGGACTAAGTGGGAAGGAGGAGACCAAGTACTTCTCTACCAAATGCATCCAACTCTCCCGCTGGGATGAGGGGTGGGAAGGGGCGCTCCCTGCCCCTCTCCTCCTACCCCCCTTTGCCCCCTACTCATACTCCACCTGCAAGAACCCACCTCGGATGCAGCGGCTCCTCCTAGACGTCTGGCCTGGGCAGCAGCGACAAGTAGCAACGCTATAAATGGTGGGGTGGACGTCACTTAGGCCCCTAGCACCCCAGAACTCTGTAAAGGAGGGCGATCGGAGGAGGGGAAACCAAGACGAATCCTGAGGGGGGCTTGAAACAGATAGGTAACTAACTTGAAGTTTTCCCCTACGCCTCAGTTTCTCCATCTGTACAATGGGAGGCAAATTGACAGACTCTCTGGGCCGAAGGGCACAGCAACCTTACTTTTGTCTTATGAAGAGGTTTTGGCGGTAAAGCTTTACTGAAAAATACGTTATTCTGAAAGCGATTTTTTTTTTTTTTTTTTTTTTTTAAGACTCGATTTATAAGCGCATTTCTAAGCCTGGGCCGTCTGGGAATGTAGAAACCCGCCCTCCCCATATCCCGGTCCGAGACTCAGACGCCATCCTGAGCCTGGCCGACAGGTGGCGCTACTTCCACAGGCCTCCAGCTGGGGAGGGAAGGCTCTTCCCTTTGACTGGGTCCAGCAGGGTGCTAAGGTGGAGGAGGATAAAGGCGTCACAGTCCAGGACTGGGAATCCCAGAGCCTGAGTTCTAGCCCGTTCTTGCCCTTCCACGATGTGTGTCCAGAAGCCTGCGAATCTTGGTCTTTGGGCCTCAGTTTCCCGCCTGACCAGGAGAAGGGTGCCGTTCTTGGAAACATCTCCGAGCCTAGAGGGTCTCAGTGGCTGAGCTTCCAGCTCCGGTTCAAGTGCGTCGCAATGAAGGGGCCCCCCAGACAAGTCCATTATCCCCAGGCTAAGGGGGGCTAGAGACAAGGGCGCGCGCCCAGACTCCGAGAGGAGAGCAGTGGCGGGGTGCAGAGAAGCGGGTGCCCGGCGGCTGGGCCCCTCTCAAGTGGGTGGGGCTCAGTAGAGGATGAGGCCAGCTGGGGGGGCCTCGGGGATCCCCGATCCTGCCGTCGTCCCTCCCGCCTTTTCTCCCGGTTAACCCCTTCCCGGCCCCGCCCCCGCCGCGGCTCGGGTTACTAAACGCATTCGCAGAGCCCCAGGCGGGAGCCGAGCCCGGGGCCTTTGTGACCGAGCGCTGGGCCGCCGGGCGGGGAGGGCGGGTGGGGGTGCCGGGCAGACGGCTTCCTTCAGTCCCGTCACCCGCAGACTGGAGGGGCGCCTATAGCCCCCAGATCTACAGGGAGTCCTGGATCTCTCGCCGTGAAATCGCTGGAGCCTCATTCAATCCCGGAGTCCTTTCATTCTAGGAAACTGGAGCATCCCCAACAGTTGTGAAGCCTGAGGACTCCGCCACCCCACCCAACTCCCCACAAGCCCCTCCGCCACAACCCAAGAATCCATGTCGTCCTGACAGATTCGAAAAACCCAAAGGTCCTTTTTCATGAACACAGAGCCCCCAAATCCTAGAAAACCAGGACAACTCAACGGCCTCATAAAGTCCCTCTAGAATTCCCCAATACCTTTCCTCCTTACCCACCCAAGAAACTTGGGGAACTCCATCCTAGCTCGAGGACCGCACACGTCTCTATCATTCTAGGGGCGCTCAACCACCCCACCCGCGCCCCAATAAACTAGAGATCTTTTCCGGAAGAAACCTCAGGATTCCCTGGAGACTTAACCTGCTACACCACAGTGGAGGGGACTCCTTCCCATAAAAATCTCAGTACTCCCGGATTCTAACCTCTACAAGTTGGGGGCGCCTAATTAATCCAAGAGCCCTCCTTTCACCACCGCATCGAAGCAGTGGGTTCGATTTCCCCTAAATCCGAAGGCCGTGGTCCTCCTGGACCACCCGTGGAAGGGGCACAAGGAAGCAGGGGCCGCAGCGGGGCTTACCTGGCCAGGCGGCCGGGGACCCCTGCGACCTCGACGACCTGGCTGGGGCTGGGGCTGGGGCTGGCAGCGGAGGCGGCGGCTGCGGCTGCGAGGAGCGGCAGCAGCAGCACCAGCAGGAGGGGGCGGCGGCCGCTGGGGCCAGGCCTCCGCATCGTGTCGGGCGCCGAGTCCCGCTCCGGGCGGGCGGTCTGTCCAGCGGGTCCGGCTCGCCGCAGCCCCGCCCCCGCCCCCGCCCGAGGCCGACTCACTTTCTCCACCGTCCAGCCCAGGGCTGCGAACTTCCCGCCAATCACAGCCCGGCGCCGCCGGCGCTCGCCGCGCGGCCAATCAGAAGGCAGCAGGCACAGGTGCCGGATGCGGGGCGCGGGGGAACGCGAGTTCCCCAAGCAGTGGGGGCAAATTAGGACTTGGCTACTGACTCCGTGAACCTTCTCGTGGAGCAGAGGCCGGAAGAGTCGGGGTGCTTACACAATGGGAGGGGTATGGATGCAGGGTATGGGGGCAGGCAGGGTCCCCTAAGCTGATCTCCCTCTGGCAGGCAGGCCTCAGGCCTCTGTTCCCAGTTCTGGGAGAATTTGGCCAGAATTTAGCTCCCTCGCTGGCGTACAAGCTGGAAGCCCCCCACAGGTACCCCTTTCCACTCGAGAGACTGAGGATTCTGCCAGTGGAGCACACTAGGCCCCAGGTCCTGCCCCTCTCAGGGTCCCAAGTTCACTTTGGATCTTCTCAAATAATTGATCCTGTATCAAGGCCTTAGGCTTCAGGGGTTCCAGGCTCACCATGTGCAAAACTTGTTCCCCGAAGTTCTGCCCCTCAGTGAACCCAGCCAGGCTCTGCCCCTGAGCCACAAATTCCGTTCCCAGGGGGCTCCTGGCTCTGCCCCTCCTGCACCCCTTAGCGCTACCCCCAGAGGGTATCAGACCCCCTTCCTTGCCTGAGTCTTTGAATGCTCCCGAGAGCAGCCTCCCACCCCGCAGAATTGCAGACTTTCTCCTTAGAGAGTTCCCAGTTCCAGCGGGGCACCCTGGTGCAGGCCTGTAAGCCTGGCACTTTGGGAGGCTGAAGTGAGTGGATCGCTTGAGTCCAAGAGGTTGAGACCAGCCTGGACAACATATCAAGACCCCCGTCTCTATAAAAATCCCAAAATTTGGATTTTTATTAAAAATCCACGCCAGGCGTAGTAGCATGCGCCAGTAGCCTCAGTTACTCGGGAGGCTGAGGTGGGACGATCGCTTGAGCCTGGAAAGCGGAGGCTGCAGTGAGCTGAGATGGCACCACTGCTCTGCACTCCAGCCTGGACGATGGAGTGAGACCCCGTCTCAATAATAAATAATAAACCTATATAAAAGAGAGTTCTGGGCCGGGCGTGGTGACTCACACCTGTCATCCAAGCACTTTGGAGGCCAAGGCGGGCGGATCACCTGAGGTCGGGAGTTCAAGACCAGCCTGACCAACATGGTGAAACCCTGTCTTTAAAAAAAAAAAGAAGAGAGTTCTGATCCCCCCTTGCCTAAGAGTCTCCACCACTAACTAGGAGCCGCAAGCCACAGGAAGCCTTAAACCCCGTCCACACCCGATTTAGTGGGTTCCAGGCTTCAAGCCTTCAAACTCAAGAGTCTCAAGCCCAGCTTCTTCCCTTCATTATAAATTCAAGGCTCCATCCTATCTATATTCTTTGAAATAGAAGCCCCTTCTCTCCCAAAGGCACCGCCCCTAGAGCTTCAGACTCCGCCCCCTAATTACCTCTTTTTCCACTGAGTTTCAGGCCACACCCTTTCCCACAGAAAATTGGGAAAGGACCACATGTAGGATCGCAAGCCCACCCCTTTTATGTTTGTCTCGCTTTGGGGTTCCGGGCCCCAATATCGCACAACAGTTGGATTCTTAAGGTTCCCAGATCTGTAGCGTTAGCCTCGCCCCTACCTCGTGGACCCCAGGCTCCACCCACACAGGGTACTAGGCCACACGCCCTGACCGTGGAGCCCACAGCAGACCAAGAACCGCAGCTGATCCGACTGCATCCCCACCCCCCACTCCTGTTCCTTCCAGTCCAAGAGGGTGTGCAGGACTGACGGGGAAGCCCTTCACCACCCCCCACCACCCCAGCTTACAGTGAGACTCACAGGCTGACTCACACGGCTACACACCGTTTCTGCCACCTACAGCAATCCATGCCTCCATCTCACACTGACACCCAGAAATCTGGGTCCAGCACCGTCCAGAGACACACAGTCCCTGGGGCAGTGACCACAGCACTCACACTCCATTCACAGCCATTCGTGGGCTGTCCCAGAGCCCGGCTCTGCCCAGTGACTGTACTCCATGACCCTGTCTTTGTATAACCCCCTAAGACCCCTGCTCACATGACCCTGCAGGACAGCGTATCCCTGCCCGCTTCCCCCTCACCACCTCCTACCCTGTGGCTGGAGCATTTGCTGGGGGCGCTGCTGAAATTTCTCCCTTCTGTCCAGGATCCAGCGCATCTTCAATGCTTGTTGCTAGGCAACAGCCTCTGGCTCACCACTGCAACTTCCGGCGTTGGCCTCCCCTCCCCCTAGAATTTGGAGTCCCCAGCTCCCAATCCCCCGCATCAGTGTCAGAATCTCCCAGGGTTGTGTCTGTCACCCCTTAGATCCTAACTGATCTCAACCCTTCAGAATTCCTCAGAGTTCTAGTGGCCTGGCATTCCAGAATCTTCCACCCCTCCTCCCATGCCCTCTCATGCACAAAAACACACACGCAGTTAATACTATACTAGGATAATACTATCTCTAGCATTTAGATAACTAGACTCTTCAGCGTTCTACATTTGCTGACATCCCAGATTCCCTCCTCTCTCTCTGTCTGTCTCTCTCTCTCTCATTTCTAGAATGAGGCCAGGTGCGGTGGCTCACGCCTGTAATCCCAGCACTTTGGGAGGCCAGGGCAGGCAGATTGCTTGAGGTCAGGAGTTTGAGACCAGCCTGGCCAACACAGTGAAACCCGATCTCTACCAAGAATACAAAAAGTATCCAGGCATGGTGGCGCACACCTGTAATCCCAGCTACCCGGGAGGCTGAGGTGAGAGGATCACTTGAACCTGGGAGGCGGAGGTTGCAGTGAGCCAAGATCGCGCCACTGCACTCCAGCCTGGGTGATAGAGTGAGACCCTGTCTCAAAAAATAATAAATAAATAAAATAATAAAAATGTAAAAAAGAAATAAAATACAAATAGACCAGCATTCCAGAAACATGAGCATTCTGGATTCTCTGGCCTGGAAATAAAAAATGACCCTAGCCAGGCACGGTGGCTCACGTCTGTAATCCAAGCACTTTGGAGGCCAAGGCAGGCAGATCACCTGAGGTCAGGGGTTCAAGACCAGCCTGACAAACATGGTGAAACCCCGTCTTAAAAAAAAAAAAATACTGCCAGGAGCAGTGGCTCACACCTGTAATCCCATCACTCTGGGAGGCTGAGGTGAGCGGATCACCTGAGGTCAGAAGTTCGAGACCAATATGGTGAAACCCCGTCTTTAAAAAAACTTAATTAAAAATTAAAAAATGACCCTAATATACTAGATCTGTGAGCATTACAAAACACCACCAAATTCTAGATTTCCTGACCTTCAGCCCCTCCCCCCACATACTAGAATTCTTAATATGCCAATATCCCCCAATATTCTGAATATCCTGGCATGTAAAAAATTTTCTAGAGTCTGAGGCTGGGCATGGTAGTTCACACTTGTAATCCCAGCACTTTGGGGGGCTTAGGCAGAAGAATGGCTGGAGCCCAAGGGTTTGAGACCAGCCTGGGCAACATAGTGAGACAATGTCTCCTCAAAAAAATTAAAAATTAGCTGGCCGTGGTGGCACACCCCTATAGTCCCAGATACTCAGGAGGCTGAGGCAGGAGGATCGCTTGAGCCCAGAAGGTTGAGGCTGCAGTGAGCCATGACTGCACTCCAGCCTGGGCAACACAGTGAGATCCTGTCTCAAAAACAAACAAACAAACAAAAACAAAACTAGGGTTTGAGACACAGCTAGTTCAGAATACCTGGCTTCAGAAGCACTCACCTTTTTTTAAAAATTTGATTCGTGGGACGTTCATTAAACCTTTTTTTTTCTTTTTTTTTCTTTTTTCTTTTGAGAGAGTCTCACTCTGTCACCCAGACTGAAATGCAGTGGCATGATCTTGGCTCACTGCAACCTCTGCCTCCAGGGTTCAAGCGATTCTCTTCCCTTAGCCTCCTGAGTAGCTGGGATTATGGGTGTGCACCACCATGCCCGGCTAATTTTTGTATATATTTTTTTTTTTTTACTCCTCCTTCTCCTCCCTAATTTTTGTATTTTTAATAGCGATGGGGTTTCACCATGTTGATCAGGCTGATCTCAAACTCCTGACCTCGTAATCTACTTGCCTAGGCTTCCCAAAGTGCTGGGATTACAGGCGTGAGCCACTGCGCCTGGCCTAGCACTCACCTTTTAGGTCTCTCATTTGTGTTCTAGATTCTCTGATAATCTGGAACCTCCTGCCATTATGGATTTCTTGAAATGCAAACAAACCCTCCAATGCTCTGGAAAGGCCAGTAGTCCAGGATCTCTCCCATTCTCTACATTTCCTAGTTAAACAGATTCCTTTCTGTATCCTATACTTCTCAGCATTCCAGACATCCTTGCATGCAAGATTTTCCTCCTGGTAGAGATTCATGGGTATGAACTCCCCTGACACCCTCCCATTTTAGAATCAGTGATTGTCCAGGTCTGTTTTGTCAGAAAGTCTACATCCTGGATTCTCTGATAAGCAGGGGATAACTCTAATATTGTTAATCCACAAGCACTCCAGAATAGCCTTGTGGCCAAGATGTCCTGACATTCGAGACCCCTCTCTACTATGTTTTTTTGTTTTGTTTTGTTTTAGAGATGGGGTCTCACTATGTTGCCCAGGCTGGAGTGCAGTGGCTATTCACAGGCGCGATCCCACTACTGATCTGCATGGGAGTTTTGACCTGCTCCATTTCCGACCTGGGCCAGTTCAGCCCGCCTTAGGCAACCTGGTGATCCCCTACTCTCAGGAGGTCACTATACTGATGTTGAACTTAGTGCAGACATCCGATCGGCATAGCGCACGACAGCCCAGAACTCCTGGGCTCAAGCAATCCCCCCACCTCAGCTTCCCGAGTAGCTGGGACTACAGGCATGGGCCACCATGCCCGGCTCTACTATGTTTCAGAAGCTCTGGCATTCCAGAAACTATGGAATTCTAGAATTAGCATGTTCTAGTATCCTCTACTCCTAGTCTGCCCCCACTTTCTGTCCTTTTTTTATTGGCACAAAGAAAAAAGATGCATAAAACCTCCTTGAGGAGGTGCCATAGGAATGGGCATTATTTTCGGGGGGAAAATCCCAAGGCCAGCTGGGCGAGGTGGCTCACATCTGTAACCCCAGCCAGCACTTTGGGAGGCTGAGGTGGGTGGATTATCTGAGGTCAGGAGTTCGAGACCAGCCTTGCCAACATGGCAAAACCCTGCCTCCACAAAAAACACAAAAATTAGCCGGCGTGGTGTGCGCCTGTAATCCCAGCTACTTGGAAGGCTGAGGCAGGAGAATCGCTTGAACGTGGGAGGTACAGGTTGCAGTGAGCCAAGATCATGCCACTGCACTCCAGCCTGGGCAACAGAGTGAGACTCTGTCTCTAAATAAATAAATAAATAAATAAGCAAAAATTGGCCAGGAGTGGTGGCAGGTGGCTATCTTCCCAGCTACTCAGGAGGCTGAGGCAGGAGAATTACTTGAACCTAGGAGGTGGAGGTTGCAGTGAGCCAAGATTGTGCCACTGTACTCCAGCCTGGGTAACATGAGCAAGACTGTCAAAAAATAAAAAATATAAATACAAATAAATAAATCCCAAGGATGTCAAGGCATAGGTTAGCTGAACCTGTCCCACACACCCTGTCTAGAAGATTAAGAAACAGCAAAGTCAGGGATGCTGGTGATGTTTGCTGCATCGAGGTATGAAATACAAATATTAAGGATGCAGTAACCAATCCATTTACATCCGCCACTCTTCCCCGCTTGTTCTTCCCTCCAGGCACCCCTCCTCCACTCTACCCACGTGGGGCTGACCTCACCTTCAGGCTTGAGGACACATGATCCAGGCTGGGATAATGGAAGGCCTTCATCATTCTGGCCACAGTAATTGGTTCAGGAATGGCCACCTGACTCAATTCAGGCCAATGAGAATCAGTCCTGTGATTTTTGCTGTTGCTAGGGAGAAAAGAGTTGCTAAGGAGCTGCTTAGAGTCACCTTGCCACAGGAGAAAACCTGGCTGAGGATGCATTCCCGAGGTAAATTGAGAGATGAAAAGATATTCTAGGCCAGGTGCAGTGGCTGACGCCTGTCATCCCAGCACTTTGGGAGGCTGAGGTGGGTGGATCACCTGAGGTCAGGAGTTTGGGACCATCCTGGCCAACATGGTGAAACCCTGTCTCTACTAAAAATACAAAAATTAGCCAGGCGTGGTGGTACACGCCTATAATCCCAGCTACTCAGGAGGCTGATGCATGGGAATCACTTGAACCTGGGAGGCAGAGATTGCAGTGAGCTGAGATGGCACCACTGCACTCCAACCTGGATGACAGAGTGAGACTCTGTCTCAAAAAAAAAAAAAAAAAATTCTCAATGAGTGTTTAACCCCCGGATCCAGCCATACCTGAAGGCAAAGAATAAGCCAATACATTCCTCCCCTTCAACATCTTTTTTTTTTTTTGAGCCAGGGTCTCACTCTGTCACTCAGGCTGGTGTGCAGTGATGTCATCATGGTTCGCTGCAGCCTTGGTCTCCCAGTCTCAAGTGATCTGATCCTCCCACCTCAGCCTCCCACAGGCTTGCACCACCATGCCTGATTAATTTTGGTATTTTTTATAGAGATGGGATTTTGTTATGTTGGCCAGGCTGGTCTAAAACTCCTGAGTGCGAGCAAACTGCCCCCCTTGACCTCCCAAAATGCCGGGATTACAGGCATGAGCCACCGTGCCTGGCCTCCCTTTGCTTAAACAAGAGAGGTAGACATTCCTGATTTTATACATATCAGGTCAGGTCCCACATCTCCACCACCCCTTTCCTGGGGAGTCACAAACCTGCTAAGAATAAGCAAGATGTTGGCAGTGAGGACTTTATTGGGGAGGGTGACTTTGGCTTCCAGAAAAGAGGGAAGGTGGGGACCTAGTAACAGTGACCATTTATTCCAAGGAGGCCCTGGCCCTGAACCCAGGGCTCCCACAGGCCGAGAGACACCTGAGTCCCCCAGGACAAGGGCATCCCAAGGTATCATGCCAGCTGTGTTGTTCAAAAGGAAGTTTCGTTGAGCTTCATCTTGGGAGGCATGAGGGGAGTGCCGACACCAGCGGAGGGCCAAGGGGCTGGCGTGGGTGGCCGTCGGAGCTCCGGCCCACTCCGCACCAGTTCCTGGCAGCGTTCCACAAAGCTGCCTCCCCCACGGCGCCGGGCCTCAGCCTTTGGAGGGCTTGGGCTCCCACGGTGGCCGGACAAGGAGGTGTTGCTGGAGGCTGAGTGGAGGCTGAGGAAGTGAGGACAGCAAATACATGTCATCACGGGGCAGCTGAGCCACTCTGCCCCCAGAGCCACCAAACTGTCCCCTCTTCCCCTCATTGCACAGAGGGGAAGTGCAGTTGTGGCTACCTGGTGAGGGAGATTCGGGGTGAGGGGCTGGGGAGAGAGCCCCGCGACGGAGCCGGTGGGGCCAGCTCACAGTGCTCCAGCTGTTCCATCAGCTCTTGCTCCGTCAGGCCACCTGCTAGGGGGCACAGAAGCAGGGTCAGGGGGCAAGATGGGGATCACAGGGCAAGGGCCAGGGTTGCATCACAGTGCAAGCATCCAGGGTCAGGACAGGAGAAAGGAAGCAGAGATCAACGCACGGGGGTCAAAGGCTGAGATGGGGGTTGAAAAACAAGGGCAGGAAGGGATGGGGGACAGAGAGAGGGGGTCAAAGGAAAAGGGTCAGAGGGCAAGAGCCTGGGAGAGATCAAGAAGTCAGCCGTGGAGCGTGGTTCTGGGTGAGGCTGCGGGGCTTGGGACGGGATTGGGGTGGGGCAGAGAGTACCAGGGGCCTGGCCAAGGCCGTCCATGGCGGTGGTCAGGTCCCACATGGCCAAGCTGCCATTGGCCTGGCCGGTGAGCAGGTAGCGCCGGGGCCGAGAGCCAAGCCGCCGGGAGCCCTCGCACTCCAGCACCGTGAAGGCCGTCGTGGGCGAGCCATCCACGGAGCGCACGGAGCACACCCTGGGGGGAGCAGCAGGGGAGGCGGTCACCCTCACTTTCTCACCCTTCCCAGTCCCAGCCCCCACCACTGTGACTGCAGTTCCTGCCTCTCAGGGGCCACCCCCAATCGTTACCCGTCCCTAGCCTGCTTTTCTCTCGAGTTCCAGTTGTAAGGGTCCCGCAGCCTCTTGGACACCCCTAACCCCAAACACCCAGGGAGTCTCCCCAGAGCTGCTGCTCTTCCCGGTTCCCGCTGCAGGGAAGGCCCGAGTCCCATCCTAGCTGCTCCCTGGCCTCCTATCAGCCTCCTGGCCTCCTCCCTGGACTCCTGGCCTCCCATCAAGCCTCCTTTCATCCCCCGAGCAATGGCCGCAGCTCCCTGAACAGGACAGCCTCAGCCCTTCCGCAGCCTGACAAGGACCCGCCCACATCTGCACCCCATCCTCGCCTCCTGTTCTGTGCCCTAGCCCAAGAGCCCACGTGTCCTTCCCGTGTGACCCTATTTGGCCTTTCTCAGCCTCTGCGCATATGCTTCCCTCAGCCTGCAGCCCCTGCCCCTCCTTTCCTTCTTTTGCTCCTTCCCATTTGTCCCCTAGGTCTCTGCTCAAAGTCCCTTCTTCCACAACATCCTCCTTTCCCAGCTGAAGCAAAGCTCCTAAAGCTGCCTGGGCCACCTCCATCCCACCCCGACCCCTCTGCCTGGGCCCCCATCCCACCCTCACCCCTCTGCCTGTGCCCCCAACCTGGCCCTGCCTGCGATGGGCTGGCACTGTTCCAGGTTACTCCCACCCAGGCCCGTCACACCTTTAATACCTCCCGCCCCAAACCCACCAGGCCTGTCCTCCCTTCCAGCCTTTGTTCCTTCGATGTTGCTTAGCTGGGACCCCTTTCTGGCCTCAGTGACCTGGCATCTTGCCTTCTCCCGTGACCCCCCTCCCTGTTGGACAGGACAGTCCTCACCGCTGCCCAGTAGATGAGAGGCGCACGAAGAGCTGGCTGGCGCTAGGCACCACCTTCTGGATGAACACTTGCTGGTCGTCCCGCTCGCCGTAGGGGCCTGGGCCAGGCAGGGGCGGGAGTCAGGGTCAGCTGGGGTCCCCTGGGCCTCAGACTCCCTTCCCCACTGATGAAACCCCCTACCCCAAGACCCTGATCCCGTCCCCAGGCTGTTGGAGTTGGGCAGGGCCAGAGGGGGCTGGGGGTTTCAGCAGTCAGTGGAGCTCAGGTGCCTCAAGGATCAGGATACCCCAATCGTTGCAGGCTCCTGGCTCAGGTGGCAGCGAGTGGGAATCAGTGGAGTTCAACAGGGGTCAGGTAGGGGGGTCAGTGGGGTGCAGGGGCCAGGAGTCAGTAGGCACCAATGTCATTGCCGGCACTGCAGCCGCCATGCCCGTCGGCTGACTCCAGCGCCAGGATCTTGAAGGAAGCGAGTGGGGTGGAGCCGGGCTGGGTGGAAATCATGCCTCGGAAGCGAGTCACAGACCACGTCCGCACGTGGTTGTTGTCGGCACAGACTGAGGGGTGCAGGGAGAGCAGGAGGTCAGGCCTGGTGCAGGCAGCCACATGCCCATCCCTCCAGAGCCCCAGGACAGCCCCGTTTCAGGAGGGTCAGCCTTTTCTGAGTCCTTCCCTTTCAGAGAATCCTCTTTTCCCCAGCATTCCAAATTTTTTTTTCTTAACAGAATTCCAAATGTTAAAAACTCTGTTGCTGCCGGTCACGGTGGCTCACACCTGTAATCCCAGCACTTTGGGGGGCCGAGGTGGGCGGATCATGAGGTCAAGAGATTGAGACCATCTTGGCCAACATGATGAAACCCCATCTCTACTAAAAATAGAAAAATTAGCTGGGCATGGTGGCGTGCGCCTGTAGTCCCAGCTACTCCGGAGGCTGAGGCAGGAGAATCGCTTGGACCGGAGAGGCGGAGGTTGCAGTGAGCCAAAATCATGCCAGTGCACTCCAGTCTGGGCAACAGAGCGAGACTCCGTCTCAAAAAACAAACAAACAAACAAAAAAAACCCAGTTGCCTCTGCCTCAAGAATTGTTCCAGAGCCTGGTCTCACCTTGCCCTGTCCTCTGCCCTACGCTGGTCCTAGTCCCTTTTGTCACGCCTGAACCATGACAGCACCCCGTTCCCAGAGGCCCCTGCTCCTGTCCTATCCACAGTGTGTTCCCACGGGCAGCCAGGTGGAGCCTTGTGGACACCTGAGTCTAGCCATGTCCCTCACCTGCTCAGAGTCCTCTGTGGCTCCTGCCCTTGTCACCTCCATACCCTCATTCTGCCCCCATTCTCCCCCTTATTCACTCTTTTCCAGGCACAAGGGGCTCCCTGCACTTCCTCAGACATCCTCACCTAAGAGTCTTTGCAATGTCTGTTCCTCTGCCTGAATGCTTGTCCCCACTGATCTGCACTGCTCATTCCGTTATTTCTGTTGAAAGGTCCTTCCTCAGGCTTTCCCTGAATGACCCCTCTCCAGCAACTTCACACTCTAGCCACACACAACTTTATGTTTATTCACACCCCTTATCACTGCCTGGTGTTGATTTAGATTATTTTATTAGTATTTTATTTTATGAGACAGAGTCTTGCTTTGTTGCCTGGGCTGGAGTGCAGGGGTGCAATCATTGCCGACTGCAGCCCCTGACTCCTGGGTTCAGGTGATCCCTCCACCTCAGCCTCCCAAGGAGCAGGGACCACAGGTGCGAGCCACCACATCGGCTAATTTTTAAATTTTTTTTTGTAGAAACAAGGTTTCATTTTGTTGCCTAGGCTGGTCTCACACTCCTGGCCTCAAACAATCCTCCCACCTTGGCCTTCCAAAGTGCTGAGCCACAGTGCTCCCCCTGATTTGCATTTTTCTTTAGAGATGGAGTCCTGCTCTGTTGCCCAGGCTGGAGTGCAGTGGCATGATCTTGGCTCACTGCAATCTCCGCTCCCCAAGTTCAAGCAATTCTCCCGCCTCAGCCTCCGGAGTAGCTGGGATTACAGGTGCCTGTTACCACACATGGCTAATTTTTTATATTTTTGGTAGAGATGGGCTTTCACCAGGTTGGCCAGGCTGGTCTCAAACACTTGACCTCAAGTGATCCACACACCTTGGCCTCCCAAAGTGCTGGGGTCAGAGGTGTGAGCAAGCGCACCTAGCCACTGATTTCCATTTTTATATATTTATTGCTGCCATCCCTGATAGAATGTCAGTTCCACAAGAGCAGGGACTTGGCCTATCTTCTTCATCACTATATCCCCTATGCCTGGCATGCAGTGGGTGCCCTGTAAATCCTTAGTGAATTGCTGGATTCCCTAACACACACAGATTCACTCTTCCCCAGACGGATCCCCTTACAGTATTCTCTTACTTCTGCAATGACAGCCCCATCCCAGGCCAATCCTCTCCCCCAGAGCTCTCTTCTTGCACAATGTCCCTCCCCAGTGGAAATTCTCATCCTCCTGGCTCCACACTCCCATCTGAGCCATCTCTCTCAGCACCTCGAGCAGCCCAGGGAGGCTCACCTGAGATGAGGTGCTTCTCCGACAGCATGATCTTGGTGACGGGGCTGCGGTGCACAGTGAAGGTCTGGAAGAGCTGAGGCCCGGAGCCCACGGTCTCTGGGTGCTGCACGATGACCCGCACGCCCCCCGAGCTGGTGCCGTAGGCAATCTCAATCCAGTTTCCACTGTCACCTGGTGAGGGGCCAAGGATGAAGAGATGGCCTGGGCCACAGAGACAGGACCCAGGGCAGAAAGAAAGAGACAGGCACGGAACAGAGATACAGTCAGAAAGAAAGGAGAGGTGGGGTGCGGTGGCTCACGCCTATAATCCCAGCACTTTGGGAAGCTGAGGTGGGTGGATCACCTGAGGTCAGGAGTTCGAGACCAGCCTGGCCAGTGTGGTGAAACCCCACCTATACTAAAAATACAAAAATTAGCCAGGTATGGTGGTGCATGCCTGTTATCCCAGCTACTCATGAGGCTGAGTCATGAGAATTGCTTGAACCCAGGAGGTGAAGGTTGCAGTGAGCCACGACCACGCCACTGCACTTCAGCCTGGGCAACAGAGTGAGACACTGTCTGGAAAAAAAAAAATAAAAGAGACAGACACAGCACAGACACACAGTCAGAGAGCAAGGAGAGAGGAAAGGAGACAAAAAGGTGGTGATGAGGTGTGGGAAATGGAGGAACAAGGAGACAAAGGAACAGGTCAGAGGAGGACAGGCACGGAGACAGAAATTATAACAGAGAAACAGCAAATAAGAGAAGAAAGAGAGGAAAATAGAGAACAGAGGCCGAGGCAGAAGGATCACTTGAGGCCAGGAGTTTGAGGCCAGCCTGGGCAACATAGTGAGACCCTACAAAAAATTTTGTAAAAACTAGCGGGGCATGATGGCATACATCTATGATCCCAGCTACTCAGGAGGCTGGAGTAAGAGGATCCCTTGAGCCCAGGAGGGTGAGGTTGCAGTGAGCTAGGATCGTGCCACTGAACTCCAGCATAGCTAACAAAGTGAGACTCTGTCTCCAAAAAACAAACATGACAGAGCAGTGGCATGTGGTGGGGAAGGAGATGAGGAGGAAATGAATAAGTAAGTGAAATAAGAAAGAGGCTGGGTGTGGCAGCTCATGCCTGTAATTCCAGCAATTTGGGAGGCCAAAGCAGGAGAATCACTTGAGCCCAGGAGTCCAAGACCAGCCTGGCCAACAAAGCAAAACCCTGACTCTCCTCAAAATACAAAAATTAGCTGGGCATGGTGGCGGGCGCCTGTAATCCCAGCTACTCGGGAGGGTAAGGCAGGAGGATCGCTTGAACCCAGGAGGTGGAGGTTGCAGTGAGTCGAGATCACGCCACTGCACTCCAGCCCGGAGAACAGAGCGAGACTCTGTCTCAAAACAAACAAAAAAAAAAGAAGAAAAGACAGAGTTGAAGCTGCCGCCCCCTGATAAACCCCCTGGGTCATGCTACACCAGCTGGGGGATGGCTGCAGGCTGGGGCTGGGGCTGGTGGTGACAGCACAGGGAAGCCAGGTCATAGCTTACTGGTCTTGGGGGTGAGGTAGACACTGAGGGCGGTGACACCATCTTCTGCCGGGTCCCGGTAGAGCTCACTGACCAGGAGGTCGTTGTCTTTCATGCGCAAG
The DNA here is from genome assembly GCA_963574635.1 of Cheracebus regulus. Taxonomy (NCBI): domain Eukaryota; kingdom Metazoa; phylum Chordata; class Mammalia; order Primates; family Pitheciidae; genus Cheracebus; species Cheracebus regulus. The sequence goes on along the minus strand of CAUYQU010013116.1, from coordinate 30,171 downwards.
GGGAACTTCTGCACATCTGAGGTGGGCAGAGAGGGCGGAGGGGGTTTGTTCCATGTGCCCCCGCCTGTCTCCCTCCCTTCCTCTCTACCAGGGGAGGCTCTCAGGCACCCAGGACACGGGCTGTTGCTCACCCACGTAGTAGATGGAGCCATTGTTGCAGCCCAGGAGGAGGAAGGAGCCTGCCGCGTCGTAACTGGTGATGGGCTGAACCTCCTGGACCTGGGGGTGGAGGACAAGCTGCAGCCGGGAGCCCTTCCGCTCCTTGGCTTCCGTGGTGACGCCTCACAGAGGATGGGCCTTCTCTCCCCTCCAGAACCCGCCCACTGCTCCCCAGCCCCAGCCGCCCCAGGCCGGCCTCTGTCCCCATCCTGGTCCCTCCCTTTCTGCCTTTTGTGCCTCTCTCTCTGACTCTTGGCCTCTCCTGGACTCCGTACTCTTGAAAGATTTAATTTTTTTGTAGAAACAGTCTTATTATGTGGCCCAGGCTGGTGTCAAACTCCTGGGCTCAAGCCATCCCCTGTCTCGGCCTCCCAAAGTGCTGGGATTACAGGTGGGAGCCACCGCACCCGGCCTCGACTCGAAACTTCTGACATGACTCTAACTCATCTCCCTTTACCTCTCCGAGTTCCTCCATCTGCCACAGTGGTTCAGTTTGGTTTGACTCTGTCTACCCTTCTCTGTCACCTCTTTCTGAGTTTCTGTATTTGCTCAGTTTTCGCCCACTCTCTCTGTCTCTTTCTCTGCCTCTGTCTGTCTTTCCCCAAAGCCATCCTCCCACCTCAGCCTCCCGAAGTGCTGGGATTACAGGTGTGAGCCACTGAGCCAAGCCAGTTCCTGTCTATTCCAGCATCTCCCCTAACCTGCTCTCTCACCCAGTCCCAAGAGAATCCTCCCTCCCCCTTTTCAAATCCATTCATGCTTCATGTGGGCTCTGCAGCCCCTCCTCCAGGAAGGCTTCCCTGATGCTCTTAGGTCTTTATCACAGACATCCCCAGGCTCTAGCCAGCTGCTGATTCTCTGGCTTCCTCCAGGTTTAGGGGGTGGAGGTGGGGACAGAGGCGAACCCCTTCCTGGGTCTGTACAGTCTGGAAAACTGGGAAGGGAACTCTGACCTGCCAGCGCTTGGTGACGGCATTCCACACCCCAATGCGCCCCGTGTGGCTTGTAGCAATGAGCTGGTTCCCAACGAAGAACAAGGCTTCCACAGGCACCCCCAGATGGAAGACCCCTGCAGTGTGCAAAAGGGGCTCAGCTGGAACCGTGCCTCATGGAGGAGGAGAGGTGGGAGGAAGAACTCCAAGAACCAGAGGATTCAGTGGGATCACAGAATCCTTGAAGGACAGAAGATTCCGTCAGGGGCTGGGCACAGTGGTTCGCACCTGTAATCCCAGCACTTTGAGAGACTGAGGTGGGCGGATCACTTGAGGCCAGGAGTTGGAGAGCAGCCTGGCCAACATGGTGAAAACCCATCACTACTAAAAATATAAAAATTACCTGAGTATGGTAGTGCATACCTGTAGTCCCAGCTACTTGGGAGGCTGAGGCAGGAGAATTGCTTGAACCCGGGAGGCAGAGGTTGCAGTGAGCCAAGATTGCACCACTGCACGCCAGTGTAGACAATAGAGCAAGACTCAATCTCAAAAAAAAAAAAAAAAAAGGCCAGGCACGGTGGCTCACACCTCCAATTCTAGCACTTTGGGAGGCCAAGGTGGGTGGATCACCTGAGGTCAGGAGTTCAAGACCAGCCTGGCAATCACGGTGAAACCCCATCTTAAAAAAAAAAAAAAAAAAAAGTAAAGATTCCAGCGGGAATTACAAAGGATAAAGTAGGCCAGAAGATGTCTGATGGGGTGTGGGATTCTAAAGGGACTGGAGTTCTAACAGCACTGAGCGTTGCAACAAGGCAAAGAAAACCTCCAGTGGTGGCAAGGGATTCTTACGAGGGCCGACATTTATTTGCAGGCACATTAATAAGTCAAAGATTTGTTGTTGTGGCTTTGAGACAGGGTCTTGCTCCGTTTCCCAGGCTGGAGTGTGGTGGTGCAGTCATGGCTCACATAGCTCACTGCAGCCCCGAACTCCTGGCTTCAAACAATCTTCCTGCCATGGTCTCCCAAAGTGCTGGGACTACAGGTGTGAGCTGCTGTGCCCAGCTGTAAGTAAAATATTTCTTTTTTTTTTTCCTGAGATGGACTCTCACTCTGTCACGTGGGCTGGAATGCAGTGGTGCAATCTCAGCTCACTACAACCTCTACCTCCAAGGTTCCAGTGAGTCTCCTGCCTCGGCCTCCTGAGTAGCTGGGACTACGGGCACACCACCACACCCAGCTAATTTTTTGTATTTTTAAAGATGGGGTTTCACTGTGTTGGCCAGGGGCGTCTCGAACTCCTGACCTAAAGTGATCTGCCCACCTTGGCTTCCCAAAGTGCTGGGATTACAAGCATGAACCACCGCACCAGGCCAAGTCAGAGATTTCTAATGGTGACACAGAATGGCTCATTCTAACAAAATGAAGAGATCTAACTGGGCAGGGAATTCTGAGGGAGGGAGAATTGTATGTGGTTGTACGTGGGTGGATTTTTCTAACAAGCCAAGGAATTCTAACAGGATATAGAATTCTGAAGGGCTAGAGCATTCTAATGACACAAAGAGATCTAATGGGGCAGAAAATTCTTATGGGTTTGAGAATGTTATTGTCAGTTTTATTTGTTGTTTTTTTGAGACAGAGTTTTGCTGTGTCACCAGGCTGGAGTGCAATGGCTCGATCTCCGCTCATTGCAACCTCCGCCTCCTGGGTTCAAGTGATTCTCCTGCCTCAACCTCCCTAGTAGCTGGGACTATAGGCATATGCCACCACGCCCAGCTAATTTTTGTAGAGATAGGGTTTCACCATGTTGGCCAGGATGGTCTCAATCTCCTGACTTCGAGATCCGCCTGCCTCGGCCTCCCCAAGTGCTGGGATTACAGGCCTAAGCCACCGCACCTGGCCTGGGGTGGGTTATTTTAATGGACCGTAGAATTTAAAGGACAGAGCGTTCTGGAAAAGGCTTGAGGCCATACCTATCTCGGAGCCACCACCTTCCGCCTGCAGAGCCCACAGCAGGATCTCACTGCAGGTGGCCGCTGCCACCATCTTGTCATGTTCACCCAAAGCCCCACCAGGCACCCGGGCTGTGAGCGCCAGTCGTTCGATGGGCCAGTCCAGGCGGGGACTGGAAAACACCAGCTGCCAGCCAGAGGCTTCCTTCAGCCTGCAGAATCGAGGGGACATCATCAACCCTCATTGCATGCCCTCCCCATCAACAGGGCTGGGACCTCCTGCCACTCCCTCCCCAAGCACCTGTAGCAGACTAGAAACTGGGTATAGGCCACGGCGATCCAGTTATGGTGTCCACACACCAGGCGCACCATCCCCGGCTCCTCAGGTTGCCCTTGAGGGGAAGAGCGGGGATCAGAAGAGGGTCACAGGGACCCCACAGCTTCCCCAACCTCCCACAAGATAGAAATGTACCCGAGGGTGAGGGAGGGGACTTCTCATCCAGCATTCGGCCCAGCAGCCCTGCATTCCCAAGGTTGGGGGGCATCGTGTTGCTCCGTCGGACAGGGGCCGGGCGCCCTCCTAGCTGCTGAGGCCCCAGTAGGCTGTGCCGGTTCCTCCGCTTCACCGGGAACGCTAGAGAACAAGAGGTACAGTAACAGTCATGGTAATCGTGGCCGTCACATAGCAAGCACTTAAAATATGACAGTGATTGATTTCCCTATGTGTGGGACATAGTCTCTGGGTAAAGATTTTAGGTGGAGCAGTGACATGGCATGAAATGACACTGAACCACACAGCAAATTACTGCCCTTTCAGTTCCCTTGAGCCTTTTTTTTTCTTTTGGAGTTGGAGTTTTGCTCTCGTTGCCCAGGCTGGAGTGCAACAGTATAATCTCAGTTCACTGCAACCTCCGCCTCCCGGGTTCAAGTGCCTCAGTCTCCCAAGTATCTGGGATTACAAGTGCCTGCCATGACACCTGGCTAATCTTTTGTATTTTGGGGAGAGACGGGGTTTCACCATGTTGGCCGGGCTGGTCTCGAACTCCTGACCTCAGGTGATCTGCCCATCTCAGCCTCCCAAAGTGCTGGGATTACAGGTGTGAGTCACCACACCAGGCCCTAATTTTCCCTTTTAAGAAATAGAAGACTGCACCGTTGGCAAGCAATAGCATCTAGCCAGAGTTGTTTTTTGCTTTGTTTTGTTTTGAGATAGCATCTCACTCTGTCACCCAGGCTGGGATGCAATGCGAGATCATAGCTTACTGTAGCCTTGACCTCCCGGGCTCAAGCGATCCTCCCGAATAGCTGGGACCCCACGTGCACCACACCACACCTGGATAACTTTTTTATTTTTGAGATGGAGTCTCTCTCTGTTGTCCATGCTGGAGTGCAGTGGTGCGATCTCGGCGCACTGCAACCGCCACCTCCGGAGTTCAAGCTATTCTCTGCTTCAGGCTCCTGAGTAGCTGGGATTACAGGCACTCACCACCACGCCAGGCTCATTTTTGTATTTTAGTAGAGATGAGGTTTCACCATCGTGGCCAGACTGGTCTTGAACTCCTGACCTCGTAATCCACCCACCTTGGCCTCCCAAAGTGCTGGGACCACAGGTGTGAGCCACCACACCCAACTAGTTTGTTTTTATTCTTAGTAGAGAAAAGGTCTTGCTATGTTGCCTGGGTTGGTCTCAAACTCCAGGTCTCAAGCCATCCACCTGCCTCGGCCTCCAAACTGCTAGGATTACAGGTGTGAGCCATTGGCTCCAGGCCTCACCAGAGTTTAATAACACTTCTATGTTTGGGTTTTATTTTCATGTTTACTTTGTATTTGTGATATAAAGCTTGTGTTTAAAATGATTTTTTTTTTTTTTTTAGTTAGCCGGGCATGGTGGTGAGTGCTGCTTGGTGGTGGAGCTGAGGCAGGAGGATGGTTTGAACCTGAGAGGCAGTGAGCCGAAATGGCACCACTGCACTCCAGTCTGGGTGACAAAACCAGACCCTGTCTCAAATAAGTAAATAAATAAATAAAGTAATTAATTAATTTTAAAAATGATTGTTTTTTGGAAAACAGGATAAAACTAAGTTGGAAAAATACTACTACAGGTCTTCATATCTGGCAAATTTCATGAAGGTAGTAGGTACCGACAGCAGTTAGGGAAATAAAGCTGTAGATGAAATTTCCCTACTCTGTTCCTTCTACCAATCAGAAAAGCCCAGTCCCAATAACCACTGGGGCCATATGTCCCATGGCCAGTGGGATGGCTATCATGGGCATTATGGTCAATAACTTCCCATTAACATTTCTCCCCTCCATGCAAAGAATCCCAGGTCTTCCAAAGCCCCCCTACAAAGAAACTAAATCTGGGCTACAACTCCCATGGGGCTCCAGGGCATCCTTCTGAGCCTCAAGAGCTAGCTGTCCCATTGCCTCATGGGAAATGCTGTTTCTGACTTCCTTTCCAAGCATCAGCCCAAGCATCTGATAGGGAACTACACCTCCCATTGTGTCTCAGGGTTCACAGCACGGGCACCCAAGGGTTGCGGCCTTATGGGAAATGTAGTCTTTAGTCCACCTCCGCACCCCTCCATTCCATTGGGAGTGCCCACCTGGTGGGGGCAGGTAACCATTGAAGAGGACATTTCCGCAAGAAGATCGATCCAACTCCTCTCGAAGCTGCAAGCGACGAACTGCAACGGGAGGACTTAAAGGCTGGGACATAGGGGGATGCTGAGGCCACCCCGTTTCTCCCTTTCCGTTTCTCTCTACACAGAATACCAGTACTCCGCTTAGTACCAGTACAGACCCAGGACCATATCCGGTGCTCGAAGCTCTACCCCAGCCCTCTTTCAGAAGAGGAGGGGAAGAGGGGCACGCAGCATCACCACAGAGTTGGTTTTCTATACAATGAGGATGAGAGTTGGGGGCCCCCACTTACCCAGAGGAGTGAGCCCATAGAACTGGGCTTCATGGAGGAGGCTGGAACCGTGGACACCCCTGGGTAGTAGAATTGACTAGAGGTCAGGATCCAGGGGGTGGAGGTGAGCAGAGAATTCTGAGGGGGAAATTTTCAAAACTGCACAGAGAATGTAAAGGGGTAGAAAGTTCTGATGGAATCAAGATTCTAAGGAGTGATGATATGGGTGGAGGAAGTGTGTGTGTGTGTCTGCGTGTGTGTGCAGGGAGAAACTGAAGGACATAATTTTAACATGATCAAGGTTCTCATGAAGTTTTGCTTATTTGGTTTTTTAGAGATGGGGTCTTGCTATGTTGCCTAGACTGGTCTCCAAACCCTAGGCTCAAGTAATCCTCCCACCTCAGCCTCCCAAAGTGCTGGGATTACAGTCGTGAGCAACCCCACCGTGCTCAGCCTGTGATCAAGGTTCCGAATGAGAATTCTAAAAGAATGGAGCTCAAGTGGGCATTCGAGGAAATGAAAGAACTTCTCAGGGGGTGAAGACAGTGAGGGACTCCCTCCCCTTTTTCCATGCCAACCTGGGGTCCAACTCTTTGGTGCGCAGGAAGTTGAGGATGGGCGCAAAGACTGTAGGGTCCCTGTCGATGAAGATCTGCGGGAAAGGGGAGCAGAGGATGCATGGGGTAAAGGGCAGGGCTGAGTAGCGGTCCTGCCCATCTTCCGACCCCAGCCCCTCCCCCGTCCCATTTCAGTTCTTGTCCGACTTACTGCTCCGGTCTCATCTTTCAGCGTCGAGATGCGTCCGCTCAGAAGACTGCAGGGAAGGGACACCGAGCAGGCGTCACGGGCTGGGGGAGTGAATATTAGGTCTCCCAAGCCCTCTCCACCCCACCTACCCTCGTCCCTAACTCGCACTCCCGATCACCTGGAGAAGAAGGAGTCTGGGATCCAGGTGAGCGTCTGGCGAGACGTACTGAATCTGGGCAGGGAAGTAGAGGAGCAGGTGGGGAATGCGGTCCCCTCCCGCAGAATCCAGGGTTCCCTCCCCTCCCTTCCCCCGGCGTTTTTCCAGGCTCTCCCGCTTCCAACAGGGGGCGGAGCAACCCTTGATGGACAGGGATTTTCCCCAGGAGAGGCGGGTAGGGTACTCCCACCCCGCTTCCCGCCCCAAAGGATGGGACCTCAGGAGTCTCCCACACTCACCTCTTGCCTCCCACATTCAGGTGAATCACTTCCCCGGGAGGCCCCCTAATCGGGACCCCCTCGGCTGCAGTAGTCGCAGCTGCCATGGCCCTCGGGCGAGCCGGCTGGCCCGCACCCACTTCCGGGTGTGCACCCGGACCCCGCCCCCACCGGCTGCTCATTGGGCTAGAGACTCCAAGGGTCACTGACGATTGGACAGAATGCCCGCCCATCAAGGTTAACTTTTCCGCCTCCTTAAAGGGGTCCGCCTTTCCTGAACTGGACGGGGCGGACCCGGTGTCTCCTTTGGGGAAGTTTATTACGAAGCGTAACAAAATATTCTCCATCCCTCTAGGTTCTCGTTTTAGGTATGGCATCTAGGTGCTTCGTCAAGGGGCGCGTGTTTAGACCCCGAAATTAAGTACACATCAAGAGGTACATCTAGATGTTCTCCCAGCCACGCTACCCCCGTGCCCCGGTACCCATCCCGCACCCACCCCCACAGCCACCACAGCCCTCCTTTCAGTCCTGCCAGACGCAGCCCAGAAAACCCAAACAAAGCAGCATAGACCGTCAAAGCCAAAGGGTTTATTATAGGTACATACAGTGTGCGCCCGCCACACCAACCCACACTCCCCGGCCTCAGCGGCTTCTCCAGGCGGCCATGGGGACTGCTCACAACCCAGTCCCCCCACTCCCCAGGGAGGTGCTCCAGCCAGAAGCATGCAGGGGGAGGGCTTCCCCTCGCCCCTCCCCTCATGAAGTGGCATTTACAACTGGAGGGGGGAGGAGAGAGGAAGACAGTTTGGAGCTTTGACGCCTCTCCCATTAAAAGCCTTCGCGGATGCGGGCGGGGGGAGGAGGAGGTCGACGTTTTGCAAAAATAAACTAAGTCAGGAATTAACCACATGGCTCTGAGGCGGCAGAGTGCAGAGGCTAGGGCCCCTTCACTCCCCCCTCCCAGACAAAGATCAAGGCAGCATTGGAAGTGAGGTAAAGGCGGGGAGGGGGTGTCCCCTCCCTACCCCCTAGCACCCTGGATGGTCCAGGGGACCTCACCAGCGCCCCCGTGCCCATCCCTAGGGCGGAAATGGGGGCAGGATTTATTGCCCCCACCACCTCAGCTTCTTGGGGCAGAATCTGCAGGGGCAGGGGGCTTGGCTCAACGGGCCCCCTGCCCACCCCCATCAAGCTCAGTTATTGCATAAAAATAAGGGAGCCCCAGCACCTGGGGTGGGGGTGGTGCATGGGAAGGGGCCGAGATATGGCTATAGGGGCAGCAATCTCCCCACCAATTCTTGGGGTGCAGGAGAAGTCCCCTCCTTTCCAGTGCCCACCATGTCACTCGTACTCAGTGTTGGAACTAGGGGCTCCTGCCCCTGTGGAAAAAAAAGTGTCTTTGTGCCCACAGTGCGGAAAAGAGGGGCGACGAGATGTGTCAGGCCATGGGGGTGGGAAGTCACTTCCTGCGCCCGCTGGCCCTGCGGTCTCCGCCTTCCCTCTTGGGATTGCCCTCGTCTGTGGATGAAGTAGTGGGTAGTGTCTGGCTCCAGCGGGCGATCTCTGCGTGTTCCGCCACCGAGACAGCCACAGCCTCCAGCCAGCCATTCATCTCCTCCTGAGGGAAGATACAGGGCACAGAGTCCATATTTGGAAGAGAGAAGCTAGAATAATAGGTGAATCTCAGATCAGACTACCCTCTCTGAAATTCAGTTTTCTCATCTCTTAAAAAGGGATGATGATGATAATGATGCAGTGACATAGCAATGTGTGTCAAGCTCTGTTCCAAACACTTTGGTGGATTAATTCCTCTAAACCTATGCAATAGGACTAAATATACCTCCTACTACAGAGATAAATTACATAAACAACAGTAATAATATGGGCCGGCACTACTAGAGCACTGACATTTACCAGGCCCTGTGCTATGTATCAGTTTATCATGTATCAATTAAATATGGAGCAATTTAATTCTTACAATAACCTTATGAGAAGAAACTTTTTAATTTTTTTGAGACAGTCTTGCTTTGTCCCCCAGGCTGGAGTGCAGTGGCTGGATCTCGGCTCACGGCAACCTCCGCCTCCCAGGCTCAAGGGATTCTCATGCCTCAGTCTCCCAAGTATCTGGGACTGCCGGCACACGCCACCATGCCTGGCTACTTTTTGTATTTTTAGTAGAGATAGAGTTAACCCTTTGCAATTCTTCACGTCTGGTCCTCTGCTCTTGCAGTTCCCTCTACCTAGATCACCCATCCCCTCTTGTTTTTGAGACAGAATCTCACTCTGTCACCCAGCCTGGAGTGCAGCAGCACAACCATGGCTCATTGTAGCCTTGACCTCCCTGGTTCAGGTGATCCTTCCACTCAGCCTCCCAAGTACCTGGGACTACAGGCGTGTGACACAACCCTTGGCTAATTTATTATTATTTGTAGAGATGGGCTCTCTCTGGGTTGCCCAGGCTGGTCTTGAACTCCTGGGCTCAGGCAATCTTCTGCCTTGGCCTCCCAAAGTGCTGGGATTACAGGCATCGGCCAAGATGCACCACCTGAATCACCCCCGGTTTTTTTAGACCCCCGGCCCTCTGAATCACTTTCTTTTTTTTGAGACAGAATTTTGTCTCTTGTTGCCCAAGTGGGAGTGCAGTGGCAGGATCTCGGGTCACTGCAACCTCCGCCTTCCAGTTTCAAGTGATTCTCTTGCCTCAGCCTCCTGAGTAGCTGGGATTACAGGCACCTGCCACCATGCCTGGCTAATTTTTGTATTTTCAGTAGAGACAGGATTTCAGCATGTTGGCCAGGCTGGTCTCAAACTCCTGACCTTATGATCTGCCCACCTCAGCCTTCCAAATTGCTGGGATTACAGGCATGAGCCACCATGCCTGGCTGAATCACTCCTTTGTCAGGCGAACTCCCTCCTATCTTTCCAGTATCACCTGAATGGCCACGGCAAGGAGGTTGGACTTTGTCATCAGGAACTCCAGGCAGCCCTCCCTGAAAGCCTTCCCACTCCCCCCTGGGTTAGGAACCTCCTCTAGGCTCTCAGTGCCTGTGGTCTTTCCCATTACAGCCCTGATAACTCTGGCCTATGCGTGTCCCTTCTCACAGCCACATCACTCGGGGCCAGGAGCCAGCCAGCCAGGTCATTACTGACATTCACACAGAGGAAGGAAAGGACCAGATCTCACCTCATCTTTTGCCTGCAGCAAAAATTCACTGCCATCCTGGGTCCTGCAGGAAGGGACACAGGACTTGAGGGATCTGGGGATCCCTCAACCCACCTGCCCACCAACGGTCCCCCAGGGAAGCCAGGGTCCCACTGGGAGGGGAAGCTGAGCCTTGGATCCCTCCCTCCTGCCCACTGGGGGGCTCACTGGAGCTTGAAGACATGCTTCTTTTTCTTGTAGTCACTAGCCACTTCACTGGTGGCTTTGTGCAGGCTGAGCAGCGGCTCCCCACCGTGTGTGCTCCCGGATGCCGGGCCCTTGGAGTCCTTGTAGAAGCCCAGTTCCCCCTTACTAAGCACACAGTACAGGCTCACCCACGACCTGGAGCAACAAGATGGGGCTCAAGGCAGAGCCGCAGCACTCTGCCTGAGGACTCTCCATTAACACCCTCATGGGCTGAATATGCCTGAGCCTTCCTACCTCTGGACCTTTGCGCCCTAGTTGGGCCATATGCCTAAAATGCTCTTATTTATGGCTGTTGCTGCCCCGAGGGGAGCATCTAAGTCTCTCAGTACCAAGCCTTTGCCCAGGCTGGGTTTCCCTTCCTTATCCCCTCCCATACTGGGTTTCCTGAAGGTAAGACTTAAGCTGTCTCCTCCATAAGCCTTTGCTCCACTCATTCCTCCCCACTCATGGAGCTTCCACAAGGAAGGTAGATTGGTCTGTTGTCTGGAATAAGGAATTCCTGTCTCTCCAGCCATCCGAAGCCTCAATCCAGGAGAAATCCCTCCAAGAACAAGATGTACTAGGTGCTTTTGTTCATTACTACCTTGGCATTAGGTACAAAGAAGGACCACCTGTAGATTCCACCAGCAAAATCTGAATCTGTCCTGCCCACTTCATATCTTGGGTCTAGCCCTCACTCCATTATTGGCCGGTGCTACCCCTTTTTGGCTTCCCTTGTCCCCAGATTCTGCCTCTCAGTTGGACAAAAAGAGGTTGGACAAGAAGGAGCCGGACTCCAAGAGCAGGCACATCATGGCTAGACCCTCATCTGGAACACCTGCAAGAGATTACTCCCCTCTCCCAACCCCTACCCTCATTAGTTTGGGCTCTGCCCCTTTTCGGACCCTCCCCCAATTTGAAACTTCAAGGGTGGACCCACCCCAGTCATTGGTTGGATGACGTCTCAAGGCTCCACGACAAGCCACTGAAACCTTCTCAACTAGACTCCTCCCTGTTTGCTATTTAGCTAGTCAACTCCTGGGTTGGTTGCTAATAGATTAGATTCCAATTTACTCACTTTCAGGACATTTTCTTTCAGTTCCCACCTAAGCTCCACCCGTCAGCCATTAGATGCACTTAACCTTAGGTCCTGCCCCCTCCTGTTCGCTGGTTGCAATCATCAAAGTTGAGCCCCACCCCTCCTCTGGTCCCACCTACCACCCCCACCGGTTGGAGGGCCTGAAGTCGAGCCACACCCCCTCCTCAGTCCCACCTCTCCACTCATTGGACACCCTGAACCTGAGACCCGCCTTCCAAAGCCCCGCCCACACGCTCACCGGTTGGACGACTTGCGGTTAGCGTCGAGCTCGCGCTTGCGCAGTAGGAAGCCCTCGTGCTGCACTGTGTGAGTGGGCGGTGGCGGAGGCGCGGGGGCGGAGCCGCCCTGGGCCGGGGCGGAGCGCGAGCGCCGGCTTCCCCCGCCCTCACCACCCTCTCTGGGCCGCGGCCGCCGTCGCGGCTTGGGCCGGTCCCGCGCCCGGGGCCGGTCCGGCCGAGGTGTCCGCTCGGGCGGCTCAAGCCCGTTGGGCAGGCGGCCGGGGGGAAGTTCGCGTGGCTGAGGCAGCGACGGCTGTGTGAAGGGAGGGGGAAGAGGGGTGCTGTCCATGGAGGGGGTGTGGGGGTCATCTGTTTGGGGGAGCTCATGGGTCTGGGGTCCCATCCGTCTGCAGGGCATCTGTCTTGGAGGCGAGTATGGGAGGACCTCAGGGTTGGACGCCCAATTCTTAGGGCCCCATGGGTCTTGGAAGTGGGGCCCTAAACTCATTGGTTTGGAATCCCTCGCGGTGGTGGGAAGAAGCGGCCAGATCTCTGGAGGTGGGGGTGCAAGCAGGGCGTGTCCCTGCTGTCTGCAGGAGGAATCTGGGGCTTCCTGCTGTGTGTGGTGTGTGTGGGTGGGGGGGGCTATGAAAGAATTTGGGACCCCACTGGGCTGAAGAAATAAGGAGTACAGGGCAGATGTGGGAAGAGTCGTGTGTGTGTGTGTGTGTGTGTGTGTGTGTGTGTGTGTGTGTGTGTCTGTGGAGGGGGACTTGGGGTCTCTTAGGTAGGTGCCCAATCTTTCTAAGGGGGACATTTTCAGATTCTGGGGGCCCTGAGAGTCCATGCTATCTCTGCAGGGTCCAGGTAGGGGATGGGTCCAGCCAGGGCTAGGCACTGGCTGTTTCTGAGATTCTGCCTCCTGCTCTGAAAAAGGGGTTCCCATATCCCCCCCATCCAAGGCTCAACTTACCCCAGCAGGCAGCCCTGGGCCGGCCTCTTTCTCCTGCAGCTGTTCCACAATGTCAGCCAGGGTGGCCTTCCTGGGGGACGGGGGACAAAGACCCAGTGGAACCAGGGTCCCTTCTCCCATGGACCTGCCTGGGTGGGCAGAGGAGCCTCCACCCCTTAGCTGGAAATGCCAGGCCCCTGACCGCTTCTGCAGCTGTTTCTCTCACATGCTCGCCTTAGATACCACAGGTTTTTGGGACATGTCTGCAGAACGGAGGACCAAACCTCTCTCCCCATTAATTTTTTTCTTGAAACAGAGTCTTGCTCTGTTGCCGGAGTGCAGTGCTGCACAGTCTCAGCTCACTGCAACCTCCACCTCCTGTGTTCAAGCGATTTTCCTGCCTCAGCCTACCAAGTAGCTGACACTACAGGAGTGCGCCACCATGCCAACTAATTTTTGTATTTTTAGTAGGGACAGGGTTTTGCTATGTTGGCCAGGCTGGTCTCAAACATCTGACCTTAAGCGATCCACCTGCCTGAGCTCCCAAAGTGCTGAGATTACAGGCTTGAGCCAACACCCCTGGCTGCCCCTTTGAATTTTAAGCAGCACAAAGAACAACTTGCAAATGTTGTCTTTCTTCACCCACCCCTGACTCTCAAGTCCCCCGGATCGCTCCCATTCCAACCCAGATAATTTGGGGTCATCACTGATGACAAGCCTGTTTTCCCCAATGGTCTGTGAGTCTCTAAAGTCAGGGATGGGACTGGTTCAGTCACCGCTCAACTCAGCACATGCCAGGCAGAGTAGGCACTCAGCAAATGTTCATGAAGTGTGAAATTTAAAAGGAGTCAAGAAGTCTTTGCCTCCTGACGAAAGGCCTCTTTCTGGAGACACACACGATTGGACGGATCTGCGCAACACACCCTGGCCAACTCTGGATTCTGAAAGTCCGGGTTAGTTTCAGCTGAGTGACTTGCCCCCTTTGTTCCTTAGTTGCCCTAGCCACGCAATGGAGAAGACAGCAGCTCCCACTTCATAAGGCTGCCGACAGAATTGTGATGAAGGGCCCCTTCTCCAGTCAAGGAAGCCAGGGTTCCACCATTAGCCCAGTGGACAAATTCAGGCTCAGAGAGGACAAAAATCCTGCCTTGGGGCACTGGGGAGACTTGATGCAAGAGTCACAACCCAGGGGCCAAGAACTTGCGTCTGGAGGAAGGCACTCTGCCTTTTCTTTCAGCCCGAAGGGCTTCCCTTCCTGTGTAATAACGGACACCTCGATTCTCTTGCAGCCTCAGTTTACACCTCTGCAAAATGGGTACCGGGACGGTATCGCCTTCCTTGGGAAGTTCTGAGCCCTGAAGCCCCTTCAGTGGGCCTGTGCGGTTCTAGGAGCACTCTGCCTCCCCCTCCCCTCACTTCCTGGTCACAGGCGGCGCCTCACCCCTTGACCAGGTCTCCTCTGATGGGCATCTCCTGTTCGCTGGACTCCTGCCGCTCCAAGCGCCGCTCACGCCGCTCGCGCCGTCGCTCCATCTGCTCGTAGCGGCCCAGGGTAAGGCTGTGTGCCGCCTCGTGCTCCGCTGACTCCTGCCGCTCCGGCCGCCGCCTCCGCGCAGCCTCCTCGGATTGATCAACCGACTCTTGCCTCTCCGGCCGCCGCCTCCTGGGCAGCTCCTCCGTGCGATCAGCAGACTCCTGGCGCTCCGACCGTGGCCGGACCTGCTCCGCAACCACGGGGGCCGCGGGGGTCGCGGGGGTCTCCACCGCGTCCTCTGGTGCGGCCGGCGGGGCCGCGGCCTCCACCCTCCCCGGGATCTCCGGCAGCCGGTCAATGCGCGGCTGGAGGCGCTCGGGCTTGAGCTCCTGGCGCACGTACCCTACCCGGGTCCGCACCTCGGCCGACAGTGTGTCCGAGGCCCTGCGGGCCAGGGGCTCTAAACCCCTTTCATAGCCCCCTGGCCGTAGCAGGGGCGCCGCCTTGGCCGCCAGTTCCGTGGGGTCCCCAAAGAACTTGCGCCCCAGCAGCGGGGTGGGCGGCTGCTTGCTCTGTTCCGCCTTGATTTTCTCGATCTAGGGATGGAGGGACCCGGGTCAGGTTGGAAGCGTGGGGCCCGCGGTTAAGGGGGAAGTCCGGGGAGGCAGCCTGGGTTTTCTGCCTCACCACTCAAGGGATCAGTTCCTTGAAAAAGCAAGGTGCCCAGGCCTGTGCGATGCTTTGCTCTCTGCCAAGCACTTAAAGCCTATTCTATCCAGCAAACACCTATTGCTCTTTTAAGAACTGTCTAGATCACTTTTTTTTTTAACTTGGTTAAATCAATTCTCTGGGTGCCTTTCTGACTCCCATTCTTCCTTCCTCAATGTCCCCCTACCCAGGACTTTAAAACTTTTTTTTTTTTTTTTTGAGATGGAGTTTCACTCGTCTCGCTCTGTCACCCAGGCTGGAGTGCAGTGGCATGATCTCGGCTCACTGCAACCTCCACCTCCCGGGTTCAAGCGATTCTCCTGCCTCAGCTTCCTGAGTAGCTGGGATTACAGGAGCCCACCACCACGCCCAGCTAATTTTTTGGAATTTTTAGTAGAGTTGGGGTTTCACTATGTTTGCCAGGCTGGTCTTGAACTCCTGACCTCGTGATCTGCCTGCCTCGGTCTCCTAAAGTACTGGGATTACAGGTGTGAGCCACCGTGCTCCACCTAAGACCTTTTTTTTAAATTTTTGAGACAGTCTTGCTCTGTCGCCCAGGCTGCAGTGCAAGTGGCAAGATCATGGCACACTGCAGCCTCAACCTCCAGGTCTCAAGGCTCAAGTGATCTAGCCTCAGCCACCCCTCTGAGTAGCTGGGACTACAGGCCCATGCCATCACATCTGGCTGTTTTTTCTTTATTTGCTTTCATTTTTGGTAGAGACGGTTTCTCAGTACGTTGCCAAGGCTGGTCTTGAACTCCTGGGTTCAAGTGATCCTCCTGCCTATGCCTCTCAAAAAGAGTACAGGTGTGAGCCACCCCACCCAGACTTTAAGCCTTTTTTTTGAGATGGAGTCTCACTCTGTCGCCCAGGCTGGAGTACAGTGGCTTGATCTCGGCTCACTGCAGCCTCTGCCTCCCAGGTTCAAGGGATTCTCCTGCCTCAGCCTCCCAAGTAGCTGGGATTATAGGCGTGCACCACCACGCCAAGCCAATTTTTGTATTTTTATTAGAGACGAGGTTTCACTATGTTGGCCAGGCTGGTCTCAAACTCCTGGCCTCAAGTGATCCACCCATCTTGGTCTCCCAAAGTGCTGGGATTACAGGCGTGAGCCACCACGCCTGGCCTAAGCCTTATTACTACAGTCTCTTCACCTAATTCTGCGTCTCAGAATAGAATCCCCCAGGCCAGTTCCCCCTCCCTCTCCCCGATCCCAGGCACCATCCCTCTGCTTATTCTTCCCCTATCACATCCCTGACACTCTGGGCTGTCACTGGTAACAGGTCTGTCCCTCTGCTCCACTGGGAGCCTAGCAAGGGTCTGTCTTGGCCTTCACACAACACAGGACTGACCACATGTCCGGGTGTGTCTGTCTCACATAGAGCCATGGGTGTGGGGGTCTTGGTGGGGGGCGGGTAATGGGGCAGGATCTGGGGAGCTGACCGTGGTCAGGCGCCGCAGAGAGCTGAACCTCTCTTCCCAGGCTGCAGCCGCTTTTCGGAAGGCCTCGTGTCGCCGGATAAGCTGCTCCACCTCATCCACACTGCTGCCCAGCTCCCGGCTCTGGAGAATTGGCTCCTGGGCTGTCAGCCAGGCATCAGCCACCACCGCCTCCTGGGCGAACTGGTGCACCTCCAGCACTGACGAGGGGCATGCAGGGTAAGGATTCTGGGGCACCTGGGGCCCTTCCTGGGGCAATGGCTGGTTCCCCTGGCCTTCCACACCCCTCTGGCTTTCCATACCCCAGCACTGACCATCCTGGGGTCTGCAGGAATGGCAGAGGCTGGGGCTATTTCAGTAGGCATCATTCCTCCTTCCTGACTCCCAGTCCTCCTTCCTTAATGTCCCCCCACCCAGAACTTTAAGAGTCTTTTAGAGGGGGAGATTCAATGGCAAGCCAGCCCCCTTCTCCACCCTTCCAGGCCCTTATATTTGCTTCTGGAGACCCATGGATAGGGTGCAAGCATGCTCCTGTCACCCTCTGGGCCTTGCCCTTGAGCCACATGTGCCTGGCCCCCCACTCACTCTGCTGAAGCCACTCCCAATGGCGGTCCCACTTTTCCGACACCTCCTCCTTCCTGGTTCCCAGCTTGTCCAGCTGCACCTGGATCTGGGAGTGGCAGGCGGGTGGAAGGAAAGTCAGGGTGTGGAATGGCTTTCACCCCAATGTGCCCAGGTGGCAGGGGGCCCCCCACTGCTCCCCACCTCATCGGCCATGGCACTTTTGTTGAGCAGCAGAGATCGCCCCAGCTCCTGGCAGGCAGTCAGCTCAGGCACCCGCGCCTCCAGCTCAGTCTTCAGGCCCTGGTGGTAGTTCATGAGCACCTCCACTGATGACACGTCCCTGCAGTGGGTGGCAGGCAGGGATCTGAGCCACGGGCAGCCTCCTCAGCCCACCCACACATACAGATCCTGGTGACCCCAAATCCTGGAGGCTGACATCCCACACCACCTCAAGACACACACACACACACACACACACACACACACACACACACATATTTTTAAGATAGAGTCTCACTCTGTGGCCCAGGCTGGAGTACAGTGGGGTGATCTCGGCTCACCACAAACTCCATCTCCCGAGCTCAAGCAATTCTTCTGCCTCCGCCACTTGAGTAACTAGGATTACAGGTGCCTGCCACTACACCCAGCTACTTTTTGCTTTTTCAGTAGAGACAGGGTTTTGTCATGTTGCCCAGTCTGGTGTCAAACTCCTGACCTCAGGTGATCTGCCCGTCTCGGCCTCCCAAAGTCCTGGGATTACAGGCGTGAGCCACCACACCCGGCTGAGATACCTGCTTTCAATGACCAAGCTCTGACGGTCCAGAGCTCACTAATTCAATGATTCAAACTTTCCAAGTTTCTAAAACTTCACCCTTTTGTGATTCTAACCTTTTAGGATTCCAAGATCCAAACTTCCCTCTTTTTTTTTTGAAATAGGGTCTCGCTCTACTGCCCAGGCTGTCACAGCTCACGGCAGCCTCAACCTCCTGGGCTCATGCAAGGATTCTTCTGCCTCAGCCTCCCGAGTAGCTAGGAGCACAGATGTAAACCATCATGCCCAGCTAATTTTTTATTTTCTGTTGAGACAGGGACTTGACAGCCCAGGCTGGTCTCAAACCCTGGGCTGAAGCGATCCACCTGCCTCGGCCTCTCAAAGTTTGAGGTTGTGGGTGTAAGCCACCACACCCAACCAAGATCCAAATTTTCTAACTTTTTCTAGCTATGTTTCTGAAGGTTCCGCTAGCTAATGATTTTAACTTCCCAAGTCTGTGCTCTCCAAAGCAGTAGTCACTAGACGTGAGCACTTGAAATGTGGCCAGTCTGAATTTTGATGTGAAGTGTAAAACGCACACAAGATTTTGAGGAGTTAGTGTAAAAAATAATGTAAAATGTCTCATTAATAGTTTTTTTGTTTTGTTTTTGAGATCGAGTTTTGCTCCTGTTGCCCAGGCTGGAGTGCAATGGCATGATCTCGCCTCACTGCAGACTCAGCCTCCCGGGTTCAAGCAATTCTCTTGCCTCAGTCTCCCAATTAGTTGGGATTACGGCACCTGCCACCAAGCC
This sequence comes from Cheracebus regulus, assembly GCA_963574635.1. Classification (NCBI taxonomy): domain Eukaryota; kingdom Metazoa; phylum Chordata; class Mammalia; order Primates; family Pitheciidae; genus Cheracebus; species Cheracebus regulus. The sequence goes on along the minus strand of CAUYQU010013116.1, from coordinate 11,629 downwards.
TGGCTAATTTTTTTTTTTTTTGTATTTTTTTGTATTTTTAGTAGAGATGGGTTTTTGCCATGTTGGCCAGGCTAGTCTCAAACTCCTGGCTTCAGGTGATCTGCCTTCCTTGGCCTCCCAAAACGCCAAGATTACAGGCATTAGCCACTGTGCCTGGCCACATTAATAGTTTTAATATTGACTACATGTTGAAGTGATAATACTTTAGGCATGTCAGGTTAAATAAAAATGTATTACTAAAATTAATTTTCTTTTGCTTTGTTAATATGGCTACAACAAAATTTTAAATGACATAAGTGGCTCACATTTGTGACTCACATTATATAACTATTGGACAGCACCATTCTAAGCCATCATATGACCAAAACAAATTCCAAGTTTCTGAAGGTTCCATCAGTTGGCAATCATAGCTTGATGCTATGGTTTGAATCTACCTCCCGTGCTAAAGCGATCCTGCTGCCTTAGTCTCCAGAGTAGCTGGGACTACAAGCAACACACCACAAAGCCCAGCTAATTTGTATTTATTTATTTATTTTTAGACAGAGTCTTGCTCTGTCACCCAGGCTGGAATAAAATGGCATGATCATGGCTCACTGCAGCCTCAACCTCCTGGACTCAAGTGATCCTCCTTCCTCAGCCTACTAAGTAGCTGGGACAATAGGCATGCACACCACCATGCTTGACTTATTTTTCCTTTTTTGTAGAGATGGGGGTCTCACTATGTTGCATTGGCTCACTGGGTTCAAGGAATCGTCTTGCCTCGGTCTCCCAGTGTTGGGATTACAGGCATGAGTCACCTTGCCTGGCTAGATTGGTCAAATGTTGATGGTCGTTCAAGCCAAGTGTTCGTGATACGCATGTGGGTTGCCTCTACTTCTGTGTATATTTAATTGTTCTTTTTTTTTTTTGAGAAGGAGTCTTGCTCTGTCATACAGGCTGGGTGCAGTGGCACAATCTCGGCTCACTGCAGCCTCCGCCTCCTGGGTTCAAGCAATTCTCCTGCCTCAGCCTCCCCAGTAGCTGGGATAACAGGCGCCTGCCACCACACACAGCTAATTTTTGCATTGCCAGGCTGGTCTCAAACTAATGACCTCAGGTGATCCACCTGCCTCAGCCTCCCAAAGTGCTGGGATCACAGGTGTGAGCCACCACACCTGGCCTATTTTTCTCAAATATACACATCACATCACTCTCTGCTCTAAACTCTCCCATGACTCTCACCATCCTCCTAGAGAAGGCATGCTCCTCACCATGTGTGGCTTCCACGGCCCCAGTGTCCCTCTGACCTCACTTCCTCTCACCCTACACTCCCTCCCCACCTCCCATCCGGCTACAGTGATCTCTAGCTCCTCCTCACACATGCCTAACTACAGCCCACCTCTCGGCCCTTGCATCTGTGGGTCCCTCCACCTAGAAAACTCTTCCCCCCAAACTTTACCTGACTCACCCATCACTTCATTCAGGTCTCCAGTCAAATTAAATACACATCCTCAGAGAGACCTTGCCAGCTATCAGTCCTTTCCTATGTATATATATTTATTCTTTATTTCTGTCTCCCCTCCATCCCTCCCTCTCTTCTTTCTTTTCCTTTCTCTTTCTTTCTTCTTTCTTTCTTGTTTCCTTCTTTCCTTTCTTTCTTTCCTTTCTCTTTGACAGAGGTTTGCTCTTGTCACCCAGGCTGGAGTGCACTGGCACAATCTTGGCTTATCAGAACCTCCACCTCTCAGGTTCAAGCAATTCTCCTGCCTCAGCCTCCTGAGTAGCTGAGGTTACAGGCACACACCACCAAGCTTGGCTAATTTTTGTATTTTTAGTAGAGATGGGGTTTCACCATGTTGGCTAGGCTGATCTCAAACTCCTGACCTCAGGTGATCTGCCTGCCTTGGCCTCCCAAAGTGCTGCGATTACAAGCATGAGTCACTGCACCTGGCCCCATACTATATTTCAGAAAGTAGTAAGTGCTATGAGAACATAAGCTGTCTCAGGGTAAGGGCTTGGCCTTGCTCGACACGTGGCACACCATATGCATTTAATACATAGTTGCTGAGTAAATGAATGCAGGCTCCGGGATCAGGAATCCCTGATTCCCCAGGTCCTTTTCTTCCTGGCCACACCATAAGATTAAACTTCCAGCCTAGGCCAGATGCGGTGGCTCATGCCTGTAATCCCAGCAGTTTGAGAGGCCGAGGCCGGTGGATCACTTGAGGCCAGGAGTTTGAGACCAGCCTGGCCAACATGGTGAAACCCCATCTCTACTAAAAATTCAAAATTACCCGGACATGGTGGTGGGCGCCTGTAGTCCCAGCTACTTGGGAGGCTGAGGCAGGAGAATCGCTTGAACCTGGGAGATGGAGGTTGTAGTGAGCTGAGATCATGCCACTGCACTCCAGACTGGATGACAGAGCAAGACTCCATCTCAAAAGAAATGTGCAGCCTCCCTGGCTGGCAGTGTGTGAGTGCCAGCTTTGTCCCTAAAACCTCCCGTGTGATCCTCCTGCTGTCTTTTCCCATCTGCAGCGGGATGCAGAGGGTCCAGCATGTGATTCCCAGGGCAGCACGACAGAAGGACCCTGGCTCCCAATCACCAGGGGACAGGCTTCTGCCGGACACTCACATCCAAGCACTATGTGAGCGGTAAGTCAATGCCTACTAAGTGAGGCCCCTGAGATGCTGGAATTATCACCATTCTTCACCCACCCTGACGCATACAGTCCCACACCTCCCCTGTCCCTCCTGTCTTTAGCGTGTTCCATGCTGTGACATCCCATGGAGAGGGTAATCATGGGCAACTGGGAAGGACAGAGGACAGAAGGACGATGCTCATGACCCCAGTCCCCAATGCCAGGCCTAAAAAGGGGTCTGAATGCACACAAGGCACCTAGACCAGTGCCTGGCACACAGAGGTGCCACATGGATATTGGCTGTTGTCATTCCATTGGGAAAGGGGCTCTCAATGGGATGGGGATGGCTGGGGGAGGCCGCCAAAGGTGGGCAGGAAGCCCGAGGAGGGAGGAGGGGCACCTGGGCTTGTCGGCTGCCCCAATCTGGCTGGCGATGCCATCCATCCAGGAGAGCAGGTCGCGGACTTGGCTGTGGAAGCGCAGGGCATCTGCCGTGGAGCTGACGTGCAGGCGGGCGTCCTCACAGGCGGACAGCAGCTCTTTCCAACCCTGCAGCACTTCCTGCTCCCGGCTAGCGATGGCCTCGGCGTGCTCACCTGCATACACCGTCCGCAGCTGGGCCGCCCCCTCCTGCAGCTGCCGTACCTGAGGGGGATGCCGGGTTGGGCACCAGTCCTCCGCAGGGCCCACCTCCCTCCCCCCACCTGTTTCAGTGCGGAACCTCAACATATAAGGAACCTCACACTGTGAGCCCACGGCCAGGCTCCTGTCATATCTGCTGCCTGATTTCTCTGACTTATCCACTTTCCGACTTCTTTCAGCCCACTGCCTGATTTCTTTTGGTCTCAGAGCTCTATCTCTACTGGGTCTGTCAACTATTTTTTCAGGCAGGCCCACCTCTACCTTGGGTCTTTCAGGAACCCCTTTCCACTTGGATGTCTTTTAGATGTGCTAATTTTTTTTTTAACTCAGTTTATTTCAAACCCACTCCTTCACATTAGCCCAGTTTCCTGCAGGATGGCTGTTCAATTGCCATTAGTTCCCTGCCCGATTTCCATTCATTCTGCTGTATGAGTTCTGCTCACTCTATTTATCTTTTGGGGTTTTTTTGGTTTGTTTTATGAGACAGGGTCTTGCTCTGTTGTCCAGGCTGCAGTGCAGTGGCACAAACACAGTTCACTGCAGCCTCGACATCCTGGGTATATATATGTGTATATATACACATATATATACACACACACCATATGTGTGTATATCTATGTTTATATATATGTATATGTATATGTGTGTGTGTGTGTGTGTGTGTGTATATATATATATATATTTTTTTTTTAAATACAGAGTCTCACTATGTTGCTCAGGCTTGTCTTGAACTCCTGGGTTCAAGCAGTCCTCCCACCTTGGCCTCCCAAAGTGCTGAGATTACAGGCATGAGTCACCGAGCTCAGACTGCCTCTCACTCTGTTGGTTCAATCACCTGATTTCTTTTGATGTGACTTCCCCATCTCTAACAGATCCACCACTTGTTGCTATCAATCTCTCAGCCTGATTTCTAAGTCATCTGTAGGATTTATAAAAATAATTGGGCCGGGAACAATGGCTGACACCTGTAATCCCACCACTCTGGGAGGCTGAGGCAGGCAGACATCTTGAGGTCAGGAATTCAAGCCCAACATGGCCAACATGGTTAAACTCCATCTCTACTAAAAATACGAAAATTAGCTAGGCATGGTGGCTCGCATCTGTAGTCCCAGCTACTCAGGAAGCTGAAGCGGAAGAATCGCTTGAACTCGGGAGGTGGAGGCTGCAGTGAGCTGAGATCGTGCCACTGCACTCCAGCCTGGGTGACAGCAAGACTCCATCTCGATAATAATAATAATAATAATAAAACTGCCAGCTAGGTATGGTAGCTCATGCCTGTGATCCCAGCACTTTGGGAGGCCAAGACAGGTGGATCACCTGAGGTCAGGAGTTTGAGACCAGCCTGGCCAACATGGTGAAACCCCGTCTCTACTAAAAATACAAACATTAGCTGGGCATGGTGGTGTGTGCCCATAATCCCAGCTATTCGGAAGGCTGAGGTAGGAGAATCGCTGAAACCTGCAGTGAGCCTAGATCGTGCCACTGCACTCCAGCCTGGGTGACAGAATGAGACTCTGTCGCCAAAAAAGAAAAAAGAAAAAAACTTGCCCAACTTCTACTTTCCATTAGACCTGCAACCCAGTTTCTTTCAGTCCTGCTGCCTGAGTTGTATTAGGCTTGCAGCTTCATTTCCATCTGACTGCTCAGATCCACCTCCCAATTCTGGCCAGACCCTCTGCCTAATTTCTAATAGCTCCGTTGCCTTTTTCACTAAATTCACCCCCATCAGATTACTTTCAGAAAAGTCATATGATTTCTATCAGAGACCTGTTGTGTAATTTCTACCTGCACCACAGCTGAATTCCTCTTATCCTTCTCAAAATTCCCTTTAGACCCTCGATCTGGATTTAGGTAAAATTCACTTTGAAGTTTTCAGAGAACCACTGCCCAATCTCTATCAGAACCTGTTTATTGTTGTTGTTGGGTTTTTTTTTTGTTTCTGTTTTTCTGTTTCTTTTTAGACAAAGTGTTGCTCTTGTTACCTAGGCTGGAGTGCAATGGCAAGACCTCGGCTCACTGCAACCTCTGCCTCCCAAGTCTCCCAAGTAGCTAGGAAAACAGGCATGCACCACCATGCCTGGCTAAGTTTTGTATTTTTAGTAGAGACAGGGTTTCTCCACATTGGTCAGGCTGGTCTTGAACTCCTGACCTCCGGTGATCCGCCTGCCTTGGTCTCCCAAAGTGCTGGGATTATAGGCGTGAGCCACTGCGCTGGGCCATCAGTCCATTTTCTATCTGCTCCATTAACTAATTTCTTCCTGTTCTGTAGTCTGCTTTCTGTCTGTCCCACTGCCTAATTTTGACCTGCTCCACAGCCTGGTTTTTCCCACCCTGCTGCCCACAGCTGTCCAGGCCCTCCCACCTGCCCCACCTGGGACACGAGGAGCTGCAAGTCATGCTCAAAGGCTCTCAGGGTCCGCTGCATGGAGCTGGCACTGGGTCTCGGTTCAGGCGGGGTGGTCAGGCGGGGCAGCCGCCTCCGCTTCTCCTCAATCTGTCCCTGAAGCTCTCTGGCATCGCTGAAGAACTTATGCAGCTCCCGAGAGGCGGCCAGCAGCTGGGCCCGTGTGCCCATGAGCTCCAGCAGCTCAGCCCAGGCCTCGTTCAGCCCGTCTTTCCACTCGGCCATGGTGGCCGCTGCTGTATGGCCACACTCGATCAGCTCATCCACCATCTGGTTCACAGCTGCCAGCCGCTCCCGCCCTGCCGTGCCTGTCTCGTTGGCAAACTCTGAGAATTTTTCCTGCAGCACCTGCCATGAGAAAGTGGTGGGGGGTGGGCGGGCAGGTACAGCAAAGTGAGCAAAGGGGCAGCACACACCAGCCCCCTCCAGCCTACAGTTTTTTTTTTCTTTTTGAGACAGAATCTTGCTCTGTTGCCCAGGCTGGAGTGCAGTGGCAAAATATCTGCTCACTGCAACCTTCACCTCCCCAGTTCAAGTGATTCCCCTGTGTCAGCCCCCAAATAGCTAGGACTAAAGGCACGTGCCGCCATGCCCAGCTAATCTTTTTGTATTTTTAGTAGAGACGGGGTTTCACCATGTTGGTCTGGCTGGTCTCAAACTCCTGACCTCAAGTGAACCCCTTGCCTCAGCCTCCCAAAGTGCTGGGATTACAGGCGTGAGCCACCACATGGTAACAGAGGCTACCATTTTGTGGTAGGTAAGAGTAATGACAATCCTCATCATCATCATTAAAAATATCTAACACCATTAAACCCCTAGCAATAATGGTAACAATAATAGTAAAGTGATGACAATAACTAACACTGTAAGGCACCAGGTGTGCCAACCAGGTCCTCAGAGCTTTACATTATACTAACTCATATTAACTCACTTGTCTCACAATGGAGCCATGAGGTGGGTGCTATTATCATACTACAAATGGGGAAACTGAGGCCCAGAGAACCTTAGCGGTAGTTCTGGATATCACTTTTTTTATTTTGAGATGGAGTCTCACTCTGTCACCCAGGCTGGAGTGCAGTGGCATGATCTCGGCTCACTGCAACCTCCGCCTCCCAGATTCAAGCCATTCTTCTGCCTCAGCCTCCTGGGTAGCTGGGATTACAGGCGTGCGCAACCACGCCTGGCTGATTTTTGTATTTTTAGTAGAGACAAGTTTTCATCATATTGGCCAGGCTGGTCTCAAACTCCCCACCTCGTGATCCACCTGCCTCGGCCTCCCAAAGTGCTGGGATTACAGGCATGAGCCACCGTGCCTGGCCAAGGTATCACTTATTACTAACGACACTCACCGAGACGTGCTCAAAGTCCTGACCAAGCTCGGGGGAGCCAGCCACCACCTCCTTCTCAGCAATCCAGTGCTCAAGCTCGCCCACCTGGCGGCTGAGCTGGTACAGCCAGTACTGCTGCTCCAGGGCTACCCGGCGCTCCTCGCCCAGCTCCTTGAGTGCCACGTACAGGCGGTCCACCTGAGACTGCCGCCGACTGATCTGCTCGCTGATGGGGGACACAGAGGGACAGGGATGGACCCCGAGACTTCTGGGGCAGAGCGTGAACCCCCTAAACTCCCTCCCCAGGACAGGACTGTGTCTCCTTAGACTCTTCAGGCAAGGTTGTGTCCCTGGGCAAGGTTCTGTTTTCTTTTCTTTCTCTTTTTTGGAGACAGGGTCTTGCTCTGTTGCTCAGGCTGGAGTGCAGTGGTGCGATCACAACTCACTGCAGCCTTTACCTCCCATGCTCAAGCAATCCTCCCATCACAGCCTCCTAAGTGTGACTCCACACCCGCTAACTGTTAGATTTTTTAGTAACGATGAGGTCTCAGTATGTTCCCTTTGGTCTCAGACAATCCTCCTGTCTGAGCTTCGCAGAGTGTTGAGATTAGAGGATGAGCCACCATGCCTGGCCAGGATTCTGTTTCTGCAAGTCTCGGGTTTAGACAGCCCCACATCTCAGCATGCAGGCAAAGCTCTGCTTCCCTCGATGCATAAGCTCACCTCCATCAGCCTCACCCAGTTTCTATCTCAGTTTCATGTCCCTGCTATCCAGGAACCTGGGTGGGACTCTGGACTTCCGCTTGGGTCCCCAGCCAATTCACCCCACCTCTAGCCTCAATCTCTGGGCCCACTTGGACAGAAATTGCTCCCTGTACCTCCATTCAGATTTCATCCCTGGTCCAGGCCTGGAGCTCATCACCAGCCTCCACCAGGCAACATCACCTCACTGCACCAGGAGGTCTCCGGCCTACACTCACAGCCAATCTCAGCGCAGGCTTTTCTGTCCTCCCAGACACTGGGTAGAAAGAGGCCCTTGCCTGTCCTGAGCAAATTCTTCTCTACCCCAGTCCTAGACATCGCCTCCTCTTTTCTCCCCCGACAAGGTCACCACCACTACACTCAAATCCGGGTGCTCCTGGCCCCACCCTCTCAACCATCCCTGCACCGTGTCCCCCCCATTCATGCCTGCCCACTTGCCAAATCTGAGGGCTCCAGCATACAGCAAGGAAGACCTCTCCCACCCAACGTCCAATTCCAGCGCTGCTCCAACTCCCAACAGCCAAGCTTCAGGTCCTGCAGGACCATTCCTGTGAACCGGCTCCGTCCCACCCCCACCCCCCGCCCGCCCACCTGTCCGGGTGCCCCATCTCCAGCAGCGCCCGGCACTGGCGCGACAGCTGTGCAATGCTTTCCTCGTAGTTCTCCACGCCTTGCTCCAGCTGCAGGTGTTTCTTGAGCAACTGCAGGGTGCTCTGTTCATCCTGGGGGCACAAAGCGCCCACGATGAGGCGGCAGCGGCGGCCCGGGCTCTAGCGCCTCCAGGTCCTCCGCACCCCCAGCCCGGGCGCACCTTGCCCTTGTCCTCACTCATCATGAGCAGCTCCTGCTCGCCCAGCCACGCCTCCACCTCGGCCACGTCGAAGTAGTACTGCTCCACCTGGAAGGCGGCGTCCAGCGCCTGCTGCCGCCGCTCGGCCGCCTCCCGCAGTCCCGCCCAGGCGCTCTGCAGCTGCTCAAGGCCCCGGCGCACGGCCTCTGCCTCCGGGCTGCGCAGCGACGCCAGCGCGCCCGCGCGCTCCAGCACCTCCTCCAGGCGCGGCCCGTGTGCCTGGATCTCCCTCCTCAGGCCCTGGGGACGGGAGGTGGGGGTGTGGGTGGAGAGGGCACTTCCCGAGGCCCTGCAAGACCACAGGCTCCTCTGCTGCTGGCACAGCCCACGGAGCAATTAACAAGCACCCCCAGTTCGCTTACCACGTGCCGGGACCATGTAAGCATTTTGCTGACACCCGTCATTCCTCATAACTCCATGCTACAGGTGGGAAAACTAGGCTCAGAGGGGTGAAGTACGGCTCCCAAGAACAAGCAGCCAGTAAGGAGTGACACGATTTGAACACAGGAGGCTAGCTCCAGATACTGCTCTGAGCCAAGATGCTTGCCGACCCAAGATGGGCCCTAATACAGAAACCCTGCAACTTAGCAGCTGAGGTATCGTTTATATACGGTGAAGTGCACCAACCTTAGGTATACAGTTGCACACATTTGTGCTCACACATACACCAGTGTGCCCAGATCAGCCTGTGGAACACTTCCATCCCCCAGAAGGTTCTCTCAACCACTCTGTACTTGCAGAGTACCTTATTTAACTTTTCGTGAGCCTCAACTGGTCAACAAAAAGAACAACAGCCAGCACGTCCTCTTCTTCTTTTGCTTTTTTTAGAGACAGGGTCTTGCTATATCGCCCATGCTGGAGTGCAGAGGCACTATCGCAGCTCCCTGCAGCTTTAAACTCCTGGGCTCAAGTGATCCTCCTGCCTTAGCCTCCTAAGTAGCCAGAACTACACGTGTGCACCATCAGGGCCGGCTATTTTTTCTTTTTCCTTTTCTATTTTTGAGACGGTCTCACTCTGTCACCAGGTGCCAGGCTGGAGTGCAGTGGCATGATCTCGACTCACTGCAACCTCTGCCTCCCAGGTTCAAACAATCCTGCCTCGGCCTCCCAAGTAGCTGGGATTACAGGCATGCAATCACGCCCAGATCATTTTTGTATTTTTTAGAAGAGATGGGGTTTCACCATGTTGGCCAGGATGGTCTCAATCTCTTGACCTCGTGATCCACCTCACTTGGCCTCCCAGAGTGCTGGGATTAATGCATTATTATTATTATTCCTCTTTTATGTGTCTTGCTTTAGGCTCTGGTAAAGTAGTTGCTTTGACCAAGGGGTTCCCCTGCTACGCAGTTTGAGAACCACTGCTCTAGACCAAATCTACTTATTTAGATGTGGTAATGGAGGCCCAGAGGAATGAACAGAGATTCGGAGATTTTTAGGCGCTCAAAAGCCCCTCCCCCACCTTGCTCAGTTAGGGAACGGTAGTGCCCTCTTGCTGATTATCTCTGTCCTTTGTCCCTATGGGTGGTTTTTGTTTTTGTTTTGTGTGTGTGAGAGACAGAGAGAGAGAGAGAGAGAGGAGAGAGAGAGAGAGTCTCACCCTGTTGCAGAGGCTGGAGTGCAGTGTGTGGCACGGCTCACTGCAGCCTTGACCTCTGGGCTCAAGGGACCCTCCCTCCTCTGCCTCCAGAGTAGCTGGGACTACACCACCACATCTGGCTAACTTATGTTTTGTGATTTTGTTTGTTGTTTTACTTTTCCCTTATCCAGTAGCCATTCCGCTTCCTTCTAGTCACAAGCCCCTGATTTCCCGTTGCCTCCATCTCAGCCTTGGAAATTAAGCGAAGGCTGATTCCAGCAGCAAGCTCCAGGGGAGGGCGCTTAGCTGGGCCAGCCCAAGGAGCAGTCCAAATCCCCGTCCTTCATTAGTTCAGGGGTGGGCATGGGCCGCAGGTTGAGACAATGAGAGCTATTCCTGGGAATTTTGCTGACACTATAGAGAGGGGAAAATTCTCTTCAGTTTTACTGGCGGGAGGTAAACCTGAATCTATTGGAGGCCTTTTATCACCAGGAGAGGAGAACTGGCTCAGAGAAATGAATGAGAAGGCTCATTCAGAAAAACAAACAGGTTGGGCGTGGTGGCTCACACCTGTAATCTCACACTTTGGGAGGCCAAGGCGAGTGGATCACTTAAGGCCAGGAGTTTGAGACCAGTGTGGCCAACATGGTGAGACACACCCCCAACCCTCATCTCTACTAAAAATACAAAAATTAGCCAGGCGTGGTGGTGCACACCTGTAATCGCAGCTACCTGGGCGGCTGAGGCAGGAGAATCGCTTGAACTCAGGAAGTGGAGGTTGCAGTGAGTGGAGATTGCACCACTGTACTCCAGCCTGGGCGACAGAGCAAGACTCCATCTCAAAAAAAAAAAAAAAAGAAGAAAGAAAAACAAACAGAAAACAGAGCCAAGAGTCAATATATGGAAGCCCCTGGATACGTCGGTATCTGATGTCCACAGTCTTGTTAATTCCAAAATCCAATAAATTCATTGTTTTCTCTTTAACCACCTTCAGACGTTGTCTATCATGTATCCCAATGTGTCCTAACTCACTCCCTCACCTGGCTCTGCTCACCTGGTTCTTTTTGATGTGCTGCTGGACCGCCTGTAAGCCGTCACCTCGCTCTGTCTGCATGGCCAGTGGCAGCCGCTCCTGAACCCATGCCTGGAGGGGACACAGGGGGCAGGTCAAGGAGAGAATGCATCCAAGAACCCCTGCATCGCAACTAAACTTTACACTTGTGCGGCATCCAAGGCCCTTCCTTGCCTAAGAGCCCAGTCACATCTTCAGCCTCCTCCATTTTTTTTTGTGACGGGGGGGGGGGGGGGGCGGGGAAACAAACCCCCAGGCTTAAAAAATCCACCTACCACAGCCACCCAATTAGCTGAGAAAACAGGCGCCACCACAAAGTATCAGCCGCCTCTGTTGACAAAATATTTCTTGCTCGCTGTACTCAACCCACTATC